>JAQHUG010000037.1:6783103-6815087 GCA_028555095.1 Dicrostonyx torquatus
GTATGTGTGTAGAAGGGTGTACATGTGTCACAGCACATGTGTGTGGACATGTGTAAGGTATATGTATAGAAGGGTGTACATGTGTCACAGCACATGTGTATGCGCGTATGTAAGGTATATGTATAGAAGGGTATACATGTGTCACAGCACATGTGTGAAGGTCACAGTACAACCTGAGAGAACCAGTTCTCTGTTTCCCCTATATAGGTCCCAGGGATGAACTTGGGTCTTCAAGGGCTTGGAAGCAAGCACCTTTACCTGCGGAGCCGTCTCACCTTCAAAGTAAGCTGGCGCAGGGATCACCAGGATTTGAGCCTGAACTAAGGAGGATTCCCCATACCGTCCCATGACAGATGTAGATGAGTACGCAGCTCAAATGGCCTGGTAAGGAACATGCATAGAGGAGGATGCCAGGCAGTCTGAGCGCTCCAGGCAGTTTTGTGGGGATGACCACAGAACAGACGGTGCCACCAAGTCGTGGGAAATTGAGAGGAATCAGAACACCAAGAGCCAGGTGCTAAGAAGCGGAGTTTAAATACTGTATCGGAGGCGGCAGGAGCAGCAATGGATACTGAGCAGAGAGGTACACAGGCCCCGGTTTATGATAACAAACTTACCTTATGTACATCTCCTCCCGGTTGTTATCTTTGTAGAAATTCTAGTTGGAGAGAGAGAAAAACAAAAACAAAAACAAAAAGCAGTACTGAGTGCTTTACTTTGTAGGGCTTTGGAGAAAGAGAATATGATAATGGGGATGAGAAAAAGATGGCTGTTTACCATCTGGGAACCCCAGCGGGAGCAAGAAGTTCACTTTGCTGAATGCACCCAACAGCCTCATTGGGAGGCTTTGCTCCGCAAGTCACTTCCCTGACTGTAAAGGGACAGAGCAAGTGTCTCAGTCATCACATATTAGGGGATGCAGCGAGCTATTTGCTGGGCTAAGCGGCAGGCTGCCAAGACAGGGACAGTCTGCTTTAAAGGGCAGCCTGGCTTAAATGCAGATGCTCAAGAGCCTACCCTAATTCTGACGGCACAGAACCTTCTGGAGTTACGCAATTTCATAGCTAAAACACTTAAACTTGACAGTGTCTAGGAGACGATACTCCAGTGCCAGCTTAGATACTATTTTTTTGTTTAAAATTTGCCTTTTGTTGTTTTTGTTTTTTATAGGTGGTCTCACTATGTAGCTCCAAGCTGGTCTCTAGTGCATCATCTTCCCACGTTAGCCTCCTGGGATTACAGATATATTTGACCAAGCCTAATTCTTAGAAGCTGTTTATTTGTTTCAACGTTTGTGTTGTGTGAGTATATATCACAAGTGTGTCAGGGCCCATAGGAGCCATAAGAGGGTGTCAAACCCATAGAGCCGATGTTACAGGCAGATGTGTACAGCCTGACATGGCTGTTGGGAGCTGAACTTGGGTCTTCTGGAAGAGCAACAAGTGCTCTTAACTGCTGAGCTGTCTTCCCAGTCAGCGGTTGTTTAGACTGGTAGTTGCCCTGGGCTCTGCCACTGGAGGTCCTAGTCTTGTGACAATTTAAAACAAGTCCTTACAGATTTTGAGCCAAAATAACAGCCTCTTGTGGGATATGAGCATCCACGTGCTCCTGAGGGCCTAGGGAAGAGCAGATGACTTGTCCCAGGTTGTCCCAGGCAGTTCAGCCAGTATCCATCTGCACGACCTCTCCTGACAGCAGCAGCTCTGCTTTGGATATCCCTGTCCCAGGCACATGTCCTGGCTTGGCTGATGATGGCCAATTTCTTCAACCATCTCCTGACCTTCCTTAGAGAGAAACTGGAAAACCCCTTCTCCATGCTCTTTATGTAAATCGGGCCTGGCGGAGTTATTAGCATTGAATTCCTTTCTGCTGTAGTCAGGATTTTTCAAGTCCCTTTGGCATTTTGAAAAAATCAATGGCAATATCTAAGCTGTTACAAAAGAGCCCACATCAGACAGGGAGGGGCAACCAATGGAGCTGGAGGGGCTGGGTTTATATTTTCAGAGCTTTGGGAGTGGCATGTGGCCCATGTAAAATGCCCTAATCTTCCTTCTGTGGGATATAAGAAGTCCTTAAAGGAGATCTGTGTACTTCTACTTCAAATATAATGAAACTAAGGCACAGAAAACCTTAAGCCACAGAGCACAGATGCTGAGCTGGGATTTTAACTGCCTTTGTCTGGGTTCCACAACAGTTAGCCCTGCTTCTCTTCCAAGAGCAGAAGTGAGACCCAAGCTTAGCCCACAGTAGGAGACGGATCCAGCTTGGCACAGTAGGAGACGGATCCAGCTTGGCCCACGGGACCAGCAGTCACTCACCAGCAGGTTCACCGTGCAGCTCATGCGGTTGTCTTTGCTCTCGTCTGTCATCACTCCTCTGTAATCCAGCAGCTTCTCCAGCAGCCCTTTGACCAAGCTCACGAAGTTCTCCACCGACTTGGCAATGGTCGGATGCTCCACCGTGCACTCCATCAGGCTGTGAGGACAGAGGGGTGTGAGCGCACGCTCGCAAACTGTGTGGTTGTCGTCGAGTGCAACACTACACAAGTGGCCAGTGAACTCAAGCTCAAGGTGGCCTGTTTTCTTCACCCCTAAACTAATCTATCCATACAGTACAACAAATATTCTTTTACCATCAGAATGGGAAAAAATAAAAATAAAAAAATTCTTATGTGGCCAGTAGTGTGTGGGTGTGGGATGGCTACATTTATATGCACACTAGGAGTATGGCGGGGTGATTATCTTGGGCAGTGATTTCACAACAAAAATTTCTCTCAAGGTCTATGCTACGAATTTCCTAGGAACACTTTATATGTTTCTATCCTCTGATTCAACAACTCTCATTCATGGGGGTCTGTCCTTTAGGAGTCTGTCTGTACTATAGAAATATTTCCAGAACAATTCCAGAATATATTTATATGATTTTAAAACTGTATCAGAGAGTGAAACAGCTGGAGCCATCGGAAGTTTCCATCAGCCAGGAAAAGGTTAAGTAAATTGAGGTATTTTCATACAACATGGTTCTATGAAACCATTAAAAAGTACTAGGGGACAAATCAGTATTGACATAAACAGCTCTATAAAATACACAGCTAAATGAGATGTGTAACTATCCAAGCAAGTTTATTTCTATGTATTTAATTGTTTCAGAAATGACCATGTTCCTAGTGCTGTACTTAGCACCATATAAAGATGAACTCCTCTAATGTCTCATCATGGTCTAATGAGACCGGATACTTAAGCACAGGGCTACCAAGGGATGGCAAGGTACCTAGCCTGCTCAACATCACACAGTTGGTAGATATCAATAACCTGGCTCTAGCATCCCTGTCTCAATCATCCAGTACTATGTGTGTGAACCTACAAGATGTCAGGAAGGATGCACACCAGCCACTGAGTTGTGGTCCCTTCTGGTCAGGGACCTCGGTAAAGACAGGGAAAGGCTTTGTTTACTACACAAGCATAAGAGTGCTGGCTGGAAAAGAAAGGCTTTACAAAATCAATATAAAGTGTTTACCTGTGCCATTCCTAAAGCACTTATCAGCTGCTAAATACTGTCCTAGGCATGGTGTGGTATAGAGAGTGGCACCGAGTCTGCAGAGAACTGTGCCTGCCCCTGCAAGTCGGGGTGAGAGACGAACTAGCTGAGCTTGGGACAGGGACAGCTACTTTTAATCACATGTTCTGTGATCCCTTTAGAAAGTCTTATGGGAATTTCAACAACTAGAAATTCTTCCTCCCCAGTTACAGAAGAGGAAATTGAGGCAGAGAAGGTTTGAAGAACAGCTGGAAGTTTAGGTGGTGACCTTAGGAATAAAGCCAATCACTGTTCGATTAAGGAAGAGACTTTCCCACAGACATTGCAGTCTGTTCCCGGGTGTCTCAGGCCATCCACGCTGCCAGGTTTGCTTCTAGTCATTTTCCCCTGCCCAGTGCAAGTTCCCAAGAGATCTCAGGAGAAAGGAGAAATAAAAAACAAACAAACATATAAAAAATATAAAACAAAACAAGCACTCCAGAGGGTCATTTCATTCCAGAAACCATGCCACACTGCAAAGAAGTGACATCTCCAACTGCAGCTGGGATCAGGCCCATCCATCTTCTCCTGGGCAAAGCACTTGTTCCCGGCTCTCACCCAGCAATGCAAACAGCCCGGGATTTACAGCTGTCTGGTTCAGCTGCAGCTGCACCCACTTCTCTGAGACAGCCACTCCAGCCTGGTGACAATTCAGCCAGGCTCCATCCAGAATTTGGTGTGGGATTCCAGGCAAAGGGCACGGAGCAAGAGTTCTCAGCCCTGCACCATGCTAGAATAGCTAGCGGAACTTTCACAAAGCCATGCCCAGCTGAAGCCAAATCTTTGAAACCTCCTGAAGGCCCAGGCAGCAGTTTTGTTCTTAGGCTCTCCAGGGCATTCTAGTGTTTAGTCAGCATTGGGGACCACTTCTAGAATTGCCTTTGCACACTCCAGCCTGGAAGGCCAACATCCGAGCCCTCTTCTACCTGAGTCTGATTCAGTACTCTGGACTGGGGTCTGAGACTCTGCTACCTAATTTCCAATGCTGTAGGGTCTTGGGGCCACCCTGTAGACCCAAGGATTTAAAAGATTTGTCTTGAGTGTCTTGGTGTCTTTTGTTTTGGGGGTGTGAGCCAGGAAGGCTGCTCACACTGTAGGGGATTGGTAAGCTCAGTGGTTAGACATCACTACTCCATCTAACCACTCAACCAACCTGTATTGTTCTACAACTCTGGGTTTGTAGGTCAAGGCCCTGGGAACTAAAACAGTTAGTTAGCATTGGAGGTTTCTAGAGGGAGGAGACTCATTATTCCATCCAGTGCAGGAGGAGACTCTGCGGGTAGGGAGGACTGTGGACTCTAAATCTGTAATACCTGTGTACTGTAGAAAGGTGTGTGAGGACCAGGACTCAGTCTCTCTCCATGTCTGAGCTTTGTCTTGATTCAAAGCTATAGCTGGCATTGGACAGGAGGCCCCGTTCTAGTCACGAAAGTACCATCTAACTTCTAAGCTGCACCGGAAGGCTCGATCTTTCTGGGGAGGTTCTAAACCAGCTCAGGCCCTGAACGTTAGACTAGAGGGAAGTGCCACAGGAACTGAGGTGACCACACTGGAGAAAAATGACAGCCTCAGGGCTTCCAAGGACTACATTAGTTTCCACTCAGGCACTAGTAACAACAGCAGCTAAGGCAGTTGCGTTATCCACTGGACATCGGTAACCATGCTAACAATAAAACCAAAAGAAGCCAAGAAAGAAAAGCAATCATGAGAAGCACCCTGCAGAACCTCCCTGTCAGTCCTGGCAAAACGTGTAAGGGGAGGCTATATTTTACCTCTAATTTACAGGTGGAGAAACTGAGTCTCAGGGAGGATGGAAGAAGCAGCAGGGCCCAGGGTCCTTGGCCAATCTGAGGGGGCCCTGACTATGGGGTTTGGCCTGATTCATTTTGTATGAAAATGATTCACACCTCCATCTCAGGAGGAAAGTAATGAGCTGCTTTTAATTTCCCTGACTGCCAAGGACTCTTTTGATAAAGAATCACTCAGAAAGGCTTTTGCGAACCCTGCTGGTAGTATAAAGCCTGCCATGGGGCTCCTTCCACGTAAAGAAATGAAAATAGCCAGAGCAAACAGGCACACGTGCGTGTGTGTGTGTGTGTGTGTGTGTGTGTGTGTGTGTGCAGTTTCTGATCAATACTTAGATTTCCCTCCCAGAACTTTAAAATAAGCACTGATTTTTGCCCCTGGAGAGTCAGATATTCTCCAGCGGTTCTCCCAACTCTCGCTAGTGGGTCAGGTTTGCAATCTAGGGTGTAGGAAACTGTTGTACAGCATCAGACAGAGCCAGGGCCAGCTGAGACCATGTTTCCAGGGGGCTCCAATGCTCCTGCTTGGCTCTGACCATGGAGATTGGGGCAGGGACCATGACAGTGGGCCAGAGCAAAGCCTTTTGTTTGCCTTTGGTATGAAAGGCAAATGTTCAAAGAAGATTGAGGAAAAGGGCCAAAAGCAGAGCCACACCAGAGCCTTGGTGAACACAGAGGACAGGAAATTGGAATGCGTGGCCATCCTCCTATGTCTCAAGAGAAGGCCTCTCAGGCAGGGCAATTACCAGGCAGCCAATGACAGGAACTGGGAGCCAGGCCGAGGGACCGAAGCACATTCATTAAACAGGTACCTGCTGTGTACCAGATGCTCCCTAATTATTCACTCTTCAAAATAACCACGGGAGTTTATTGTTCCCCCTTTGGAAATGGGGATACTGAGGTCACAGGGGTGGTGCCATTTGCCCAGAGTCATGCAGCTGCAAAGTGCAGGAACCAGGATTCAATGCCATGTTTCCCCTCCCCTGAAAGATACACGTAGATTGTAAGTCCCAGAAAAAGTGTTCAATATCCTCAGTCACTATGGAAATAGAGATCAGACCACAAGGGCCTTCAGCACCGCTCTTGCCAGAGTGACTATAATTGATAGGACAGATATTAACAGGTGACACAGGAAGTGGAGGTGTGAGAGCCCTCCTCCTTGCCAGTAGAAAAGGGTGTGGAGCTGTGCCTTGGTGTGTCTGTGGTCCCCTCCAAAGGCTAGCCATCTTTATCCTGATGTTCTGATGACCTTGTGATTCTACACCAAGGTACTAACATGCTCATAGCAGAGTCACGCTAAGAACAAAGTAGAGACAGCCTAAATAATCATCAGCTGGCTATGGAAAGACAAAAATGGATGAACAGTGCATCACAAAGGACCAAAGTCCATGAAATATCTGTAACAGCCAATCCAGAGTCAGAAAGTGGTCGTGGCTGTGTGGGGCTAGGAAATGCGGAGTAGACTGCTACATTCACACATAGGTGTATTAGGCAGGTGTGCCTTAGGAATTTGGGGAAATGAAAGTCTTATGTTAATTATCAGAGTGGTTGCTCAGCTCAGTAAACACACCAAGTCAGTGAGCAGTGCACTCTAGGTAGACAGTATGGTATGTGAATTACAGCTTAACGTTTCTGAAAACAAAACAACAATGTCTTGACTTCAAGTCCAGTCATAGTGAATGCTGTCTCCTGAGTGCAGTGCCTGCTCCAGCAAGGACACTAAGTCTCGCATGGTTCAGCTCTTCCTGGTACACTCTGACAATGACAATGTGCTTACTTTCCTGAGCTCAGGAGGTCACCCAGTGAAATGTGGATACAGGACAGTAAACCTGACCAGAGATACACACAATGTAAGCTGCTCACTATCAAATCTGTCAAAAACGGAAAAGGGAAAATGGCAGTAAGTCCTCCACGCTTCAGATCTAAAGAGCCGGTGTTCACACTGGCGGGTTCTTTTCTCTTTCCAACACAACCATGTTTCTTTTTATCCAGCCCCTCCCACCAATAGCAAAGCAGAGCTACCTCCTAGGAAATGTTTTCCTCCAAAAAAACAGTTACTTCAGCACCATGAGATGCTGGGAGAGTCTCCCCAGGAGGACAAGCTTCTCAAGACCCTGCAGTCAGAGCCCTCCACCCTTGACCAACCCTCCACAGGCTTCCTGCCCTCCAGCCTGAACTTACATGGACTCCAGCAGCTGCATGTACTGCTCATCGCCCCGGCCTCCTTCTACCTCATGGTCTAGCTTGAGGATGATTTCATTTTCGAACTGAAAAAGTGGATGAAGATCAACAATATCAGCGTTAGAGGGCCATGTGCAGAACCAGTTGATTCATTAGGGGACCACAACTTTAGGGAGTAACTATTATCTCCCATTCCCAGTGCCTAGACCCGTGGATTCAAAATTGAAGAGGATTCTACTCATTTTGTGAGTGTTTAGAGGGTAGCAGGGAGGGATCTGGGTTGAGGGCTTGAAGATGGGGATGTGGGAGGAGAGAGGGTGAGTGCTTCTCATACACTGCTGTATTTGAGCTTGTTTTCCAAAGGTAAATAGACGTCTGGCAAAAAAGATGAAAGAAAGAGAGGGGAAGGGAATCCCAGCACGTACAGAGGCAGGTTGCAAGGGCCTGCATCAATGGCACGTGGTCACGGATAGCTGTCATTTCTACCCTGCATTCCTTCTCCATAGTCTGGGGATCACACCAGACCTAATGTCAGTCCACGGGGCTCAAGCAGGCTAGGGATACCCCTTTTATGCCAAATATGGACACCAGGATGCAGGCCTAGCTCCTAATCAGTTAATCCCAACACTCAATGTCCCAGGAGTCATAAAGACTCAGGTTGACCCAGTGAATCTAACCTGAGACTGTTGGAACTCTTCGCAATGACAATCTTGGTGCACAAAATGGAAAGGCAATGTTGTAAGCCTGGGGCTGCTAAAGGTGACAATAGTGGATGTCTGCTTGGAATCACTCCATGGAAGGAAGCAGAAAGGAGGGGTCGAGATGCTACTCTGAGTCCCTGCAAGAAGCCTTCCTTTTCATATGAGTTGATATGTCTGAGCATGTTTACACACACACACACACACACACACACACACACACACTCACAGAGTGAGTGGTTGATATGTGTGTGTGTGTGTGTGTGTATGGAGTTTCATTGACTGCAGTGGAAAGATTGCTAGAAAATGTAAATAATACATAAAGCAAATAAGATATAAAGCAAACAGCAGATCTCAAGTTCTCGGGGAGTCAAGACTGCTAACAGTAGCCAAAGGCGGAGATCAGGTGAGTTGCCAGAAATCAAGTATTCTTCCACGGTTCTTCCAAATCTTGTCACACTGAAATCAGAGAATGTTTTCACCCTAGTGCCCATGTCAAGAAGCATTTTACTCAGTGGGGATCATGGCTTATTCAATATACTGTCTTGACACATCCTACTGAGTCTCTTCTACAAGACTGTAACTCAAAACAGTTTGCAGTGTCTTGATACATATTCTGAAGAATGCATTCAAGCATGCAGCCCACCTCTCCCCCTACTTACTGCTGTGGATGGACTTGGTACCTGTAGAGAGGAAGGGGGACCTTGGCAAAGGCCTTTGAGATCAGCAGAGGCATCGGGGCTACTTGACTTCTAATACAGCCTCCTCACACACTCCTCATAATACCCCATGAGACCTGGAGGTCAAAAGTCGCCTTTGGATGCAATAATGCATGAAGATCAGCCATGCCTGGCCTGGCACAGCCTCCAGGAAGTGTCACTTATCATTCCAGATGAAGCAGGGCTGTGTCAGGCCTCAGTAGCTATTTCCTACGCATAAAGGATGGGATCCGTTGAGTCAAAATCCCGAGGGGATAAGATATTCCCCTGAATGACAATTCATACGATGCCTCTGTTCCCCTGCTCAGGGTCCCAGGAGTCAATGGAAAGGCCTAGAAAACTCATCCTGGTCTAGCACAAGCACAAAGGAGTTTTCTGTAAACCACCAGTGTCTGAAGAAGGCTTTCTGAAAGAGATAAGACGGCCCTGGGACGATAGGTAGCATTGTGACCGATATGAAGGAAAGGGCAGTCCCCATGGGGCACTGGTGTGAGCAAAGCTGTGGAGGCTGGGTGCAGAATCTTGCTGGACCAGGGACTTCCGGAAGGAAGGGAGGAAGGGTGGGAAAAGAAGTGCTGGATCAGGGACTTCAGGGAAGAAGGGAGGAAGGGTGGGAAAACAAGACATCCAGCCAGGCAATCCCTTGGTTTAGCCTTACCTGGAGCCTTCACATTCCTCTCTTTATAAAGGAAGGGAGGAAAGGAGGTGAAGGAGGAAGGAGGGAGACATGGTGGGGGATGGGCTGCAAAAGAATCCTGCCCCCTTTGGATACATCTTGGTAGGCATTTTGTCTGTATTAATTATTTCCCAATGTCAGGAGCTGGGTATGGAAGTGATACTTAGAGATGTTTTCTGTATTAAGAACATAAAATAAACCCAAAGATGATAAGTATAAAGGCAGGCTCTGTCAGGGGCCACTGAACCTGTGATCCCCTGCAGGCTTAGGCACTGAATGCTTGGTTCCCAGAAGATGGCTGTGGAACCTCACAGAAGGTGGGCAGAGCCAGCGGAAGTAGGTCACTAGGTGTGAGCTCAGCCTTTGAGGGGGGCACAGGCCTTGGTACCTGTCGTGTTCTTCTTCCTTGCCTACTGTGATGTGAACAGCCTCTGTAAAACGCTGGCTTGGGCTGTGTGCGCCCTCCCATGATGGACAGAAACTGTCTAAAACCATAAGCCAGAACAAATCTTCCCAATGTTAAGCTGTTTCCACTGGGTGCTGTCGCAATAGCGGTGCAGCAATAGTGAGTACAGGTATTGGGTCCTTCCTCTGGTCACCTGCCATGTTGAAGAACTAGAGGGTCTTTCTAGGTCTCCGTTAACTAAGCTATATGAGCTGGCAGACATTTTCTGCAACGGACCAACGGATAAGTGTTAGGCCCCATGGGCAGGATGCTAGTGGAAAAGGGCGTGGAGCTGTGCCTTGGTGTGTCTGCGGTCCCCTCCGAAGGCTAGTCATCTTTATCCTGGTATTCTTATGACCTTGAGATTCTACACTAAGGTACTATAGTTACATGCTCACGGCAGAGTCAACCTAAGAATCTCTCTGTCCCAACTGCTCAGCTCCATTGTGCAAAAGCAGCCGCAGACCGCACAGAAACTCATGGGCATGACGACTCCCATAAAGCTGTATTTCTAAAACAGGTGTCGGGGTGGTTGTAGTTTGTCAACCCCTTGTCAACACGAAGAGCGTCGCCGCAGCATCCATGGCACCGCCGAGCCGTAAGGGGTGGAGGAGGTTTATGCATAAAGCACGACAGCCGTGTATGAGCTCCCATGCACTGAGAGAGTTTGCCCCGTGATTGCCAGTAATGTTACTTTTATTGCAGCCGCCTGCTACTGGGAAGTGGCTCTGGGCAAGAAACACAGCATTTTTGTCATTGTTGTCTGAGTGGTTCTCTGGGAAATGCTGGCACCATTCCTGTTGGTGAGATGAACGGCTCTTTGGAGCGGAGCCGTGGATGGGGTAAATGAGCACTTGTCTCAGGGTCACAAAAGAGCCTGTCGGGAGGGAAATTGCAGGGTACTAGGGAGGGGGCAGAGCCAGAGATGGCACACAGCTCCTGAGCCTTCCGGGGTGGGTAGGAAGAGTTAAGGTCTCTGACAGACACATCCTGTGCCATGTTCGGGGTTGCCTATGGCCATGGGCTTTTGTATCCGAAGAACTGCTTGAGCCGTGCTTTGATGTATTTCCCCGGCCATGCGACTATGGATAAATGATCATTCTGATGTCACCTTTTTTCTCCGTCAAATGCAGGTTTGAAACAGCGCCTGCTTCTTGGTAATAGTGTTAAGAAGTTACATGTGTTCAATTGCGGCCAAGTCTGGTGCTTAGGGTACAATGGATGCTCAGGAAGTGTTCGCGGTGACTACCATGGACATGTCCTTGCCACTGACACTGTTATCTCATGCAGTCCTTACAGCAGCAGAGGGAAGATGGACAGTGACTCTCCTTTATAAATGAGGACTCAGAACGAAAGGCCCTTTGTCTTGGGTTGCAAAGGCTGGGTGAACTTCATCTAGGTTAGACCCAGGGCTACAATCCTTCCCAGACATGCTCTGCCATGTCACTGGAACAGGTCTTGCCACAGATGCTGCCATTATGCAGCAAGCAGGATGTAGCCTGTCTCCTCCAGATTGATTCCATCTTCACCCCTGACTTCCCATCTAGACCCCTCTGCCATCTCCTCAGCCCATCCTGTCAAGTGTGTTTTTGTTGGGGAATAAGTTACTTTAGCAGAGGTCAGATTTTACAGAGGTCTCGTGTGAACCTTGAGAAATGATTCAAACCAAAGGTGTGAACCCCAAACATCCAGAAAGGACCCTTTTAGCTTTCCAGACTTTCTTTCCACTTCTGTTGCCCCTCCTAGCTCCTATACAGTATCCCAGCTGTTTATAATCATGTTCGATAGACTGTTTTCTGATAGGAACCCTGCACCTCTATCAGGAAGTTTAGGGACCAAGAGTGCTTCCTCATAATTTTGTTTCTGACTTTAATGGGGTCATGGTGTTACATGTCTGGGTGGCAGAGGGATAACAAAGATGAAGTTGTCCATCAGCACTTGGTCTCCTTTGTTAACAAAATGCTGGTTGGTGGGTAGAGGCAGGACTAACAGGAAATTGGAGGTGATGATGCCATGTGTCAAGAGAGGCCTGTGAGAACCAGGGTAGCCTTTTCTTGATGTGGTCTCTAACTGACCCCATACATCCCTCTAAGAGCTCAACCTGCAATGGTATAACACCCATCATACAAGTCAGGAGACAGAACTGGAGAGACCCAGACTAGCTCAGCTTCCAGGCAGTGGGTCTCGCCAGCTGCAAAACACAGGAGTGTTCAGAATATATGTGTGAGTTGATCTTTGCTACACTCATAATCCAAAACTCAGCCTCAGTAGAGCCTGCTGAACTGACCTCTTGATCTGCTAGTTCATTCAGCAATGGTTAAGCTCCTACTGTGTACAAGCATGGTGCTAGGTACTGTTACAAAAGGCTATGTTCTTCTTAGCAGGATTCTGGAATCTAGACTATCTCCTGCTTGTTAGGGGTTTCGTACTCAGCCAACCAGGACTTATTCTCATTCTGTAATCTCCTTAGATGGCCACTCCACACTTTCTAGCCCAGGGAAGCTGAGATAGTCTGGGTCTCTCCAGTTCTGTCTCCTGACTTGTATGATGGGTGTTGTACCATTGCAGGTTGCCAGCTGAGCTCTTGGAGGGATGTATGGGGTCAGTTAGAGACCACATCAAGAAAAGGCTACCCTGGTTCTCACAGGCCTCTCTTGACACGTGGCATCATCACTTCCAATTTCCTGTTAGTCCTGCCTCTACCCACCAACCAGCATTTTGTTTCTAGCCCCACCTTCCTTCCACCGTTACCCTGGGAGCCTTTGTTTTATTTTTTCCAGAGAAGTACCTGAAAGGTAGCCAGTCTTTTGACCACAGGGCATCACTTAAGCAATGACTGGCATTCCCTAACTTTTAGAACTGTCTATTTGATGCTTCCTTGCTCTCTTGCCTTAGACTACATTGCAAAAAGGGGGGGGAGGCTTTTTAAAAATTCACCATTCACTGGAATGCCTTTTCCTATTCTGTAATGCCTTTCCCTTTGCTGAGGCCATTTTCAAGAAATGTGGTTGGATGGAGGCCTTGACATCTACATTTGTATAGGTGCTGGGATTCTGGGCAGAGGGACCAGCTTTGGCCTGTAGGCACTCCTGGTATAGTGTGGAGAAGGTTTACTAACAAATCTCCACACCGGGTGAGTGTTATGACTGTACCTCACTGTCAGGACACAACGATTTTCCTCCCACAGGGGAATGGCACCTCCTGCCATAGCAGCCATGGTGGGACCAATCCAGGACCCTTCTTATTCATATTTCCTCCCCACCAAAATATTCACAGAGTATACCAGGGAGGGGACATCCCATCCTAGACAATGATGGAGTCCTGAAATTGTCTGGGAAGGAAGGATGCCCTTCTGAAGAGAACATCAATTGTACTTAGCAGTTTCCTATAAAATTTGGTACTTGGGCTAGAGGAGAAGACAGGACAATCTGGCCTTGAGGTGGCCAAGGAATTACAGAGTAGAGAGAGAGAGAGACTTCCCCTGGGCTTTGCGCTCTCCTAACCCCCAGCCAACTGAGCCACGCATAGTGGCTCATGCTGCTTAATTTAGTCAAGCCTATTATAATACCCTTGAGCCAATCTTCGTCTCTGTAGATGAACCATGGCCCCCGGAAGCAGCATAGCCTTTCCTGAAACCCAGGGCCTGAGCTATCTAGGATCTCTTCAGGCAATTAAGCAAACGAGGAACCTACAGAATGACTAGGCAAGTCGTTCTAGACCAGAAAGCCTGCTATGAACTAGGAGCAGAGGTCCGGGACAGTCTCCTTTTCATCTCCGTTCTCCTAGCTCCTCTGGGAAAGCTGGTTCTCTAAGATGGGCAGAAGGTTCTCTCCTCTCAGACTGTTTGGCAATGATGTTCTTAGGATGGTTTGCTCAGGAGATCTCCTACATTCTAGACCCCAATCTGGGTTCTGCTTTTTTTGGGGGGGAGGTCTATCATGGCTGCTTGGGAGCTCACCAGGGCCTTGCCTGCCTCCTTTGACATGGACAGCTTCCACAGTCACTTGCTTTGAGCCCAAAGCCATGTGCCTGGGCCAATTTCTCTCCCAGCTGAGTCCCCATCAAACATTCCTGATAGTTTTCACAAGGGCACCTGCCCCATTAGTCAGTCTGATTGTCCTGTCTCTTTTGATAAGGGCGCAGCAAGGAAAAGCAATTGGGAACTATGCTTACAATGAGGTCTCAATCAGACAGCCACCAGATCTTGTTTAGCACTCTGCATGCCATTAGGTACAGGGATGCTTCTTCTCTACACTCATGTTCAGGACCTCTTCCATGGTGTCAGCTGGTGGGAGGCACCGCTCTGAAGAAAAGCAGGATGGCTTTTCATGTAATGTCATGTGCCTTCAGGTGTCCCCATGCTTCATAGACCCATCTTCCTTAAATGGCAGTTGATCCTACATTGTCTTCAGATATTCGCTCTGGGCTCCTGTCTCCAAGCTGCTCCAGTCCAAAGGATAAAGTGGAGTTCTTTTCTCCATCTGCACTCCTCTGCCTGATTTCTTCTCAGGCTAACTACAAAGGGGAAACTTGTCCTTCCAGCAACTGGGAGCTATGTGTATTCTAAAGGGGAATTCAGAGTATCTGCTTACAAAGGTACCATAGCAGCAAACTCATCCCTTAGTTCTTAAGGAATCACTCTTTTTAGAGTTGGGTTTGGAAGAATAGTGGGCACAATAGATATGTCTTGCATGAGTAAACTTGAGAAATCAAACAGGCCCTATTAGTCATGCAATGAGTCAGCTCTTGATTGGTGTGCACCAGGAATCTCCAAAAGGATTACAATGCACAGTGGTAACCCCAAGGCCTTTCACTGGCAACATTTGTCCTTGGAGGGTATTGCTGGACCAGTGTTCCATGGAACGCTCTAGAGGAAGAACTGCCATAGAGACTGACTTTCATTCCTTCAGCTGATGTTTACTACAAAATACTGGTGGGTGGATATTCAATGGGCGGAGCATGGGTTTGGGAATCACACTGACCTGTGTATTGTAAGCTCTGCCTTGCTGCAATCTAGATGTGTGCTTTCTGGGGTAGGTAAGCACAGGGAATAGCTTAGCAGCATGGGACTCCACTTAGTGTGGGCTATATGAATACATCTAAGATCTCCACTTGCATGTAACACACACACACACACACACACACACACACACACACACACACGCCTCTCCTAACAATGTACCTAGCAATCTAGGACTTCCACTTCCACTAACGTGCACACATACTCCTTCTCTGTTCCTAACAACCCTTTTGTAGATAGTTTCTTTTCAAATATATTCTCAGACATACCTTGGTAGGAAGGGACGGGCTTCATCCAGACTACACTGGTTTGAGCTGCCTGCATGGGAGACAAACTGTTCTACAAGTGAACTTTGAGGGAACGATTCCTATTCACCATTTTACATCTATGTATAATTAGAAATAAGTATGATTAAAATCAGATGTTTCATGGGAAGGGACAGGCAGAGTAGAAAAATATAACTCTAATCTGTCCATCAAAATAGAAAAGCATCCAAATTATGCACCTTAGTAATCAGGCCCTCCTTACTCCCCTATGATTCGGGGAAGCCCCAAACATGATCCTTGCCATGCCCTGCTACTCTTTCACTCCCATGACCTGCAGTCACTCTTGACAGTGTATCTGATTTGATCTGATTCATTTGATGTGGAATTGTTTCTCTGCTCCTTCTCTGTCTCTGTGTGCTCATATTTCAATTCTTTGGTTAAAACACTAATAACCTGAATACACATCCAGTTGAGACACCAACTACCAGTTAAAGCCTGATTTCTGTAAGATGGGCATTGGTGTTACCAATCTCAAAGGTAAGAAGAGAGACCTCATGAATAAAACAAGGATGTGGACCATGTTTGCCACATCGTGAACACTAGTTTGTGTCCGTCCTGGCCATAATTACCATTCTGATTAGGTGAGGTTGAGGGAGATCCCAATACTTACAAAGAAATAACCATAGGCAGGAAACAATAGTCAATGCCTCAATACACAAAATGTCAAGCAAGGAAACAAAGATCTGTTGAAGGACATGACACTTGGGACACGTCCTTGAGGACCAGTCAAAGTTTAGAACGAAGTAGTGAAGGAGCAGGCGGAAGAAATACATAAAGAATATCTTGCAGGGCAAAGTCATCCAGGGTAGATATGGAGACAGCTGGAGAGTAGGGTAAGTGGAGAATAGAATGGAAGGAATGGCTGGCAAGCTCAATAGACAGCCAGAGTGATGGTGAGGATGAGGGCATGGAGCTGAAACACCAGCTTGCAGGCATGGTCTCCGATGGACAGGAACCTGAGAAACAATGAGCCAGGGAAGGGCAATAGAAATGATTCATCTCGTATTGGCACAGGCAGCCATTTCCTAAATATAACCCCAGTACCGCAGACATGGATAGAAACAATAAATGGGACCTCCTGAAACTGAAAAGCTACTGTAAAGCAAAGGACATGGTCAACAAGACAAAATGACAGCCTACAGAATGGGGAAAGAGCTTCACCAACCCCACATTGAACAGAGGTCTGATCTCCAAAATATACAAAGAACTCAAGAAATTGGTCATCAAAAGAACAAATAATCTGGGGCTGGAGACATGGCTCAGCGGTTAAAAGCATTGCCTGCTCTTCCAAAGGTCCTGAGTTCAATTCTCAGCAACCACATGGTGGCTCACAACCATCTGTAATAAGGTCTGGTGCCCTCTTCCGGCCTTCAGTCATATACACAAACAGAATATTGTATACATAATAAATAAATATTTGGAAAAAAACAAATAATCCAATAAAAATGGGGTACAGACCTAAACAGAAAACTCTCAACAAAGGAATCTAAAATGGTTGAAAGACACTTAAGGAAATGTTCAACATCCTTAGCTATCAGAGAAATGTAAAACTAAACAGCTCTGAGATTTTATCTTACACCTATTAGGATGGCCAAGATCAAAAACACTGATGAAAATTTATGCTGGAGAGGATGTGGGGTAAAGAGAACACTCCTCCACTTCTGGTGGGAGTGCAAGCTGGTACAGCCCCTTTGGATATCAGTGTGGCGATTTCTCAGAGAATTAGGAGACAACCTACCTCAAGACCCAGCAATACCGCTTTGGGCTATATACCCAGAGGATGCTCAATTGTACCACAAAGAGATGTGCTCAACAATGTTCATAGAAGCATTATTTGTCATAGCCAGAACCTGGAAACAACCTAAATGCCCCTCAACAGAAGAATGGATAAGGACAATGTGGTACATTTACACAATGGAGTACTACACAGCAGGAAAAAAAATATGACATCTTGAAATTTGTGGGCAAATGGATAGATCCAGAAAACATCATATGGAGTGAGGTAATCCAAACCTAGAAGGACAAATATCACATGTACAAGTATCATAAGTGGCTTTTAGACATAAAGCAAAGAAAAATCAGCCTACAATCCACAATCCCCAACGTAGGCAACAAAGAGGACCCTAAGAAAAACACACGTGGATCTCATCTATATGGGAAGTAGAAAAAGACAAGGTTTCCTGAGTAAATTGGGAGTATGAGGACCATGGAAGAGGGTAGGAGGGGGAGGGAGGAAGGGAGGAAAACAGAGAAAAATATATAGCTCAATAAAAAAATAAAAATGATTTAAAAAACCTTTCAGATGAAAAAGAGAAAAAAAAGAAATATGGTTCATCTAAGGACCCCCAGGAAAGGGAGTTTAGAATCTGTCTTTTACAGAAGTCTTTCAAGGAGGATTCTTTGAAAGGCAAGATAGGGCTTGAAGCAAGAGACAGAAATGCTGGGTGAAGGTGCAGAAGTAGAGCTCCAACTGGATGAGAGGGTGGGGCTTATGGGAAGTCATCAAAATGTAAGGGAAGCACTCAGGCTGCCTCGCAGTGGCTTTGTAAACAAGGAAGTGACTAAATGCTTCAGGCACCTGCTATGGGAATGGACGATTTCTACTCCTGCCCAAACTTCTAGAACGAATTGGTCTTGATAATGCCCCCTTCCCCATTCATTCTCACTTGACTGAGAATTCTTGCATTTTACATGGGTTCTGACATGCTGAAGGAAACCTTGAGGGCCTGATACACACACAGATGCCTCTTGAGTGACAGACCTCTAACTCTGTTTGCTGTCCACTTTGAAGTACAGGCTGAGTGTGGCACTTGGCTAATAGAATTTTTGTTTCTCTAGATAATACAGATTTTCAAAGTCATTCAGGAAAATGAAGTGCCAGACAAGGTTGGAAGCAAGCATGATATGGTGGCGGAGGTACCTAAGACGCACATTTAGGCATTTGCTGGATCTGGAAGTAAGATTCCCGCATCTTGAGAATGGGATGGAACAAGACAGAGCAAAAGAGTGCTTTTTCATCTTGGCCTCAGGCAGAAACTGTGAGAGAATTGACCAAATGTGATCTGCCTGCTCATTCTGGGCACACGAATAATGTCCCTGTCCTACTGAAGCCTCTGAATGATGCACAGGCAGATGGAACAAGAGTATCATTATGGGAAAATGGGCCCAGAGTTAGGGATGCTGGCGTGAATTTCCAGCTTTGATTTCTTTTCCTTTTTTACCTTTTTGAAAGCCCCAGTCCTTTGATATTCACACAGCATCATGTCGAAGAAGATTGGGATGGTGGCTTTCCTGAGCTCGGCCTCAGGGATAAGTGTCATCTCTAATATAGGTCCCACCATGCCTGGGATGAAGCAGATTTTATTCTGGCCTGAAAAAGAAGAGGGACAGGGGCACATGAAGCAGTTCCATGATGGACAGACAGGTCTCGCTCCTGGAAGCCGGGGAAAGGAAGAAAGTCAAAACAGGAGTTAACTTTTCTGTAGCTGTGTACCAGGAGCCAGGCAGCTTTGAACATTATATATAGGCTGGCTTGCCAAGAGAGGAACACGCATCATCCCAAACGAGCCCCCTTTATGAAGGCCAGTAGCGTATGGAGCCTGATAGCGAGGGCACGGGTAAGTGCTTCAGTGTTTGGGAAGGCTGAGAGCATGTTTAAGTGCATCAGTGTTTGCGAGGGCTTCCACCTGCAACACACAGCCCTAACTGAAGAGAAGTGAGGGCAGTGGAAGTGCAAGCGTGTTTGGAATTAAATCTGACTGCATCGTAAGCTGTGCTTCTGAGGTCTGAATAAAATGTTTCTAACAGCGGGCTCTGCGAAAGAAGAAAAGCACATCTCTCCTAAGAAGCTGTAGAATAGCTTGGTTAGGGGGATTTAAAACAGCACTTTTGGGCAGATGGACCGCTGATGCCTTCTGCCTCATTACAGGGCATGCCCTTTTGGTCTGTAGTTCAGCCACGCAAGCCTGGCTCCAGTGCCACGTACTTGCCTGGCTTCTGTAGCTCCAAGGCCTTTTTAAAGGATGTTTTCCCTGCCTGCTTCCTGCTCTTCTCCTTCATCCCATTCCCCTGGGTGGCTCCTCTCCTAGCTCTAACACAGGAATACAGGCAACCCCCTGCTTTTCACCCCCCACTCCAGCTAGACAGATACCTCTCAGCCTGCCCCCAACCTTTCACCCAACAGTGAAATGTCCTTACTTATAGACTCATTTGATTGACACCTGCTTCCTGTACTGGACTCCGCAAGGGCAGAAACCTGTTCCTGTTCTCATCATCTTGGCAGGCCTGAATGGAGAACAGATTCGAAACCCAAGCAGCATCTATTCACTGAGGAAAATGCTTTGCCTGGCTCTTTCAGCCACTAGCTATTTGACATGGACATGTGTCTTACAAAAGGTTGAGCAAACTCAGCTCTTGAGAAGATCATGTCTGTGTACACTTGGCACAGGACCAGGCAGATTCAGCACCCCATGACAGATGAAACGCCTAAGAGCACCCGTTCTGGAGCCTGACTACCCCAAGTTGTAAATGACATTGTATCAACTAGATATGCGATGCTGAGCAACTGTGTCTCACCTCTTGGGGACTCAATGTCCTTACCTACAGCTTAAGGTAACTATAGTATTCATATCATAAAGTCGTTTTTAAGAATGAATGAGTCACAGACTAGAGAGATGGTTCAGTGGGTAAAAGGGCTTACTGCCAAAGTATGAGGACCTGAGTCTGAATCCCCCGAACCCATGTAAAAACCAGACATGTATCCCCATAAGTTTCTATGAGGGAGTTCACTGACTCCAGATGGACAATTGGGGAGCCTGCATAGGACTGAACTAGGCCCCCCGAACGCAGGTGACAATGTCAGGATTTGAGTAGTATGTGGGGCCACTGGCAGTGGGACCAGGATCTAACCCTAATGTATAAACTGACTTTGTGGAATTCATGCTCTGTGGAGAGCTACCTTGCTCAGGCTAGGCATGGTGGGGACGGGGCTTGGTCCTGCCTCAACAAGGACAGACTTCATTGACTTCCTAGGGCAGGTCTTACCCTCTCTATGAAGCAATTGGGGGATAGGGGAAGGTGGGGGAAGTGGGGTAGGGGGCTGGGAGTGATATGTAAAAAAAAGTAATAATAACAAATTTGACATGTAGCACAACTGTATATGATCTCAGCAATACCATGAGGAGATGGGAAGACAAAACAGGAGAATTCCAGAAGCTGGCAGACAAGCCAGTCTGGTATAAGAAATAGAAGCATGACAATGAGATGCCATCTCAAATATGGTGGAGGCTGGGGGCCAACAAAAGTAGTACCTAAAGTAGTCCTTGGGCCTCCACACGTATGCCATACCATGTACACACACTTATATTCATATTCTCCCCCCTTACAAAAGCTGCCAGGTCAATGCGTGGCACATGGCATATGTCACAGAACATTAACTGTTGCCACCATGCTGCTTTCTCAGAATGAACCACAGAAAGCAGCCTGTTGAGCAGAGCTCAGTAAGTGCCCCAGAACGTGGTGACATCCCAGAGGTGAAGAACAGAGATTAGCACCTAGGAACTGCAGAGCCCCTATGGTGTGAGGGTAGACGAATCCCAGCAAGGGCACCCTTGAAGCTGACACCGTGCCTATGCCATCAATAGTGCCCCTCTTTCCCCTTGCACTCTATAGCGCAGGAGCCTGCCTGGTTTCCTCCACTGTGAGGAAGGACACAGGACAAAGGGCTCCTGAGGATATAGAAACTCAGGCGGGACCATGTGCAGCCTGGCGCAGCTTCTTTCGATTAAAGTGGGAAAAGGAGCTGAGAGGAAAGGTCGTTGAAAATCAATTCTCATTCAGCCTTAACTGTCATGTTGGAGGATTTCCCCCAAATCCAGGGGAAAAAGGCGTCGTCCGAAGAAACCTGCAGTTGTGGGAAGTAAATGAGGAAGTCAGGCAGAGTTGAATGGCACGGAAATGCTTTTCTGGGCAATCAGCTCTACCACTGAAGGCATTTGGATTAAACTCGAACCTCAGTTCCTTATTTGGACTAAACAGACAAAAGGAAAATACTCTTACTTCTTCCTCCTGGTTTGTAGTAGTTGCTAACACAGGTTTCTGACTTTGTCCTTTAAGATCTTTTTCAAACAACAGGAGGGTTTTAAAATTCAAAGTCAAGTGCAATACTAGGCAGAAGGTAAATTGGAACTGTCAGATAAGCAACCGCGGGTGGGGTTGGCTGCTTATGCAAGGAAGGCCTGTAGAATATCAGAGGGTGCCGGGGCGATAGGGATATCTTTACAGTGCTTTCAAATGAAGGATGGAGACGCTGTAGACGAGGAATATTTTTGATACTTTTGACCTGTTTTCTCTGTAGTCTGTTGAGGTATTTGAGAGAATGGGGAAAAAAGAGAAGAGAGATGCTGATCTTTAAATACACCATGATTGCAAAGGCACTTAACATTGTTTCCCAAGGAAATATTATTCCTTTATACAAAAAAAAATCAGCACATTAGAATTCTTGTCTAAATAGCCAAAGGAGTGCATGGATTTATATATCTTTATGTACATAGGCACACAAGCTCACAGAGGGAGCACATTTGTAGCTAATTGAATAGAAACTCATTTGGAAGAAAAGAATTCTCGTTCAAGAAACACACCTGCTGCTGTATAGGGGGAGGAAAGAGAGGGGTTGGTTTGAGAGTTTTTTTATATAATAGATGCTGGATGATACTACTGGGAAGAGATAGCAATTAGAAATGGCATTTAAAATGCCAGCAGGTTAACTCCAGGTGTGGCAGGGCTGGGCGCTGGAAGGATCCAGTTCCAGGAGTTCAATGGGAGTTCAGGGAAAGTCTACCTGTGTGGATACAAAGGAGCCCTGTGTGTTCCCACCTGAGTTGCTCAACAACTCAATGGCACTTGCCCGTCATTCCTTCAGGGAAGACTGACAGCTGAACACAGAGGATCTGAGGTCACTAGGAGGATGGGCAAGGAAAGGAAGATAGGAAATCGCTGGGAATTTTAGGAGGGAGCAGGACAGGTTGCTGATCCCATGAGGGCTACTACGGGACAGAAGAGGCAGACTATATGGCTCACTACATGTTGCCACAGACCCTGACATGTACAACAACAAGGGTAAGTTGTGACATCTTGGGTTTCAGAGTCCGGTAGACTTCCTGGGGACTTCCAAATAAAGAAAACATCACTGTGCTGTGGGAGAAGAGTGAGGATACCTGGCTATCCTTTCAGCTTCAGCTTGGAAAACCATCCCAGCAGCCCTGGGAGGTGCCTGGTCCTGCTTCCCCAAGGCCTATGGAATCTCTGACACTGACTCCCATGGTCATCTCTCATTCCTTTTACTTCGTGGCATTGTGGTACGTGCCTATCGCTCAACCTCCCTCGACCTCTAGAAACACATGGTACATGGTAGAAGGTTAAACAGGTGAATAGAAACACAGAAACATGGGGCTTCTCAATGTCTGGGACCTGAGGAAACTCAGTAGCTCAGCATTATATCAGGTTCTAGAAAGAGGAGAACTAAAAAAAAAATAAATAAATAAGTAGCATTCCATGTGAAAACCACTGGGCCTTTTCATGGAAACTTACAGACTACTCGGCCTTTTGTTTTATACTTTAATTCACTTCTATTGTAAAGAATTAACCAGGGATAGGATCCAGATGGATTTTCTTTTACTGCTCTGACACTCACGGTCCTCCACACTGCTCTCGGGCCCATTAAATGCTGCCTGGCCCACCTTCACAGACGGGTACAAGGCACTGCACTCTGCAGGCCTTGGCTGGAGGCCCCTTCGTGCCCTATCCATGCCTTGCTCCTGCCTTCCCTCTGCTTCTCCAGTATGTCCTGCCTCTTCTCCCTTGGGCTTTCACATGGCCTCAGCCTCACTCCCCTCTCTGAGTCCAGTCCCACAAGTGCTCATGAGAATAAACTCCTAGGAGATCCTAAGGCTCACTCTAGATGCTGTGAGCCATTTGTCTTTTGAAGACTTGAGGTATGACTATCCAGGGGTCAATGTAGTCTGAGCGTACAAAAATCTACCCATGAATAATTTTTTTAAAACCTTGGGTTTAAAAACCTCTTAAAAGTCATACAACTTTGAAATATGAAGTTAAATAAAATAGAGACGATTCCTGTTTAAGAGATTAAGTTTAGGATATTCAGCACTACTACTTGTCTTGAATTTTGTTTTCATTGCTGGACTTGAACCTAGGGCCTTGTAGATGTTAGCCAGTGTTCCACCTCTGAGCTACATCTCCAACTCTGCATTTTGGATTCTGAATTTGGATCCCTTTTGTTCAGGCTAGTGATATGCAACCCAGTTCTTGCTCTTGATGTCAGGCAGATACAGAAAGCTGCACTCCAAGCAGCCTCACCACTGGGTGCGAAGGTCGCCAACACTTCAGGGTGTTCCTGGGTTACTCAGTTGGGTGAGGATTGGTGATGTATTTCCTACTTACAATATCTACAGCTTATGCTGAGTTTATTGGAATATAGCCCCCATCATAAAGTACATTTGTGTAGTTAAAATTAATTCATTGTTCCTTTTAATTATCTCTTTCTCTTACTCTTCCTTTGTCTTTTAGGACAGGGTCTCCTATAGTCTATGCTGGCCTATATAGTTGAAGATTAAATCAAACTCCTGATCATACTGTCTGCAGCTCCCAAGTGCTGGCATTATAGGCAGCACCATGTCCAGGCCTTTTGAATAGTCTGTTAGTGTAGGTACAACTGTATTTAAGATAAGACTTGCAGCTCACGTTCTATCCTGATAGGACAGGTCTATAGAAAGAAGAGCTTTGGGTTCCTCCTTGTAGGAGTAGTCCATGACACTCACTCTGCGTGGTCCTCATAGGCTCTCTATGTGCCTCAAGATTCTACTCTCCAGCTATTTCATCTTTACAGACATGAATCAAAGAATTGCAACCAATATTCGACTTCTCAGTGGTACGGCCGATTCAATGAGGCCAGGCCTGTGTTGTTCATCTGTTTTCAGTTTTAACCTCAGTTCATGACCTTTAGGAGGTGCTTGTAGTGGATTCCTGTCATTGATGTGGTAAGTCACAACCCACTAAAATGGGTTTTACTGTACTAAAACACGAAGGAAGAACACACATGACCGAGGTCAGAAGTCCAAGGGAGAATATATTTCCTTCCCCTGTCAGGTTTAGAGTCTCCTTCTATCCCTTGGTATATGACCTCTCACCTACATCCTTTTTGGGCCTTCCACCGACCTCTGTGGTTCTCATTTTCCTGCCTCTCTCTTCATAGACAAGGACCTTGTAATTGTATAAGCCCATCTGAATAACCCAAGATACCCTCACCACAAGAGTCCTTACTTTGATCATAATACTTGCATCCTTTGCCATTTAAAGTACCATGGCTCACAACTTCTGTTACTCTGTCCACCACAGTGCTCAGTGTTTGCTATTAAGAGTATATATGTGTGGATGGATGTTTTCTCTATCCCCACTCCTTATTTCTTCTGGGCTGCCTGCCATCCCACTCCAAGTAGCATGTTTGCTTAGGCCGCCTTCCTGGAACTCTTGCCTTGTTGCATCTTTATTTCAGCCCTGAGGTGGGCCGCTCACTCTCTGTCCTGCTTTAGGAGACATTTGCCCCATGGTCTCTGTATTTCTATCGTTTCACCTTAAACAGCAATATTCTAAATGCCCCCACCTAAACAGAAGGTTCTTCCTTATAGGGGATGAGTCATGTCTTATTTTCCCTCAACCCTCCTGCTATCAGTCCACTTGGTTATGAAGGAACAGCCCAGTTGTTCTCCTGGGCTTGCCCACACATGTGGTCAAGAAGTCATGGTCTTTTTTTTCCCATGATGACAGTTAACACATAAGCCTGACATTAAACCAAGGGAAAGGTTAAATGCAAAGTCATTTCAGCAAAATGGACATTACCCCATGCCCAGCAGAAATCCAGTGTTAGAAATCTATACCATTGGCATTGGTCCAGGACCCTAAAACACAAAAGGCACAAACCCTTATATGGCTGGGGCTCCTAACAATATGTAGTCTTCCTCACCAAAAACTCATCACATGCCTCCTTTCCCAGATCAACATGCATGCAAGCATGAACACACACATGCCTGTACTCTTCTCAGAAGAATGACTGTTAAATAACCTTCAAGTCTGAGATGAGCCTTGTAATTAGTTCTCTGTAATCACATGGCTGCTACAGACTTTCCTAATAAGAAGAAGATACTGATGTTGAGTCTCTTGATTGCTGCTGGCATTAAAGCACAATTTCAAATACTAACATGCACTATGATTTACTCCTTATCAGTATTCTCTGGAAAACAGTTGGCTATTTCATGTCATTTGAAAATGTAAACTCTTTGGGAAAATTATTCATGAGAACATTAGGCTTGGGGTACAAAGACAAATTCTTCTAACTACAGCTCAAGGAACCATTTGTTGCTGACTTTGGGTGTGTCCTTCTGCTTCAGCTGACCTGCCAGAGCTACATGACCTATGAGATCAGAGAGCCAAATGAGCTGATTCATTAGCTAGAGGTGTCATGAAAAATCTGGCTCCCAAGGCTAACCCCAAAGCTCTCATATTCTTCCTTAACAAAATCTCAGAAGAGAGTCGGTCCAGAGTTGAGAATCTGAGAAGACAGAAAGGAGTGTCACCTCCATCCTCAGCATGTGACTGTGTCCTCAAGGCATCAAGACGATTGTGGCCTCTCCAGCCATCATGTCATTCTCCAGAAAGAAAGGAGAGCAAAATAATGATGTGCTGTGCTCTTTGAGTCCTCTCTCTCTTCCCTCTTTCCTCCACCCCCAGTTCTCTCTTTGAAGAAATACTTTGCTAAATACACACAAACATGTTTCTGCTGGTCTTTTTTTTCTTTGTGGGACAGATCCGGGTCACACGACCACCATCTACACTGAGACATTGTTAGCTGAACAAATTTCAATCCTAAAAACAGAAACAAAACCATTATCATGATCCAGTAAGCTAGCAAGAGAAGAGCTACTGCATGAGCCCTCAGCAAAGGCTGCTACTGAGCTCAGCTCTTCAATGAGCTGCCCTTTCAAGCCCGTCATTAGCTGTGTAGTGGTCTCACCACACTGATCCCTAATGAACTCAGAGCTTGGCCCTGGTGAGGATTATCAAGCTAATCTCATTAGTGCACTAACCCCAGAATCCCATGGAGCAACAGGGGAGGATGTCAATGAAGCAGCCACTTATCCTCCCTGTCTTGGATTTCTGCTCTTATTTCTGAAAGAGACAAGGAAAAAGAGGGTAGCCATGTCACTAGTGAATGGAAGCCTGGGGTGTGTGTGCATGGGTGTGCTCGCACACCTACGCACACACACCAGGAAGACCCCTTCAGAATGATGTACTTTCTTCTTCCTCAGAAGTCTGGCCAAGAGGTGAAGGGTGGCTCTTTCGGCACAGTTTCCTTTGATTTCTGTTTCCTGCAGTAGCCATCATTTGTCTGAACAAGGGGCCATTTAGGGAAGACCACAGTGTTGCTCTCCGAGATCAGCTCTTTAGCAGGGTGATGTGGGAATACAGCATTTAGATGACAATTCCAGAGGCCACCTCTAGTCCCCTTCGACACATAGAGTGGCCTGGGCCTCTCTGCTCTTACAATTGCTCTTCAGAAACTCCTTGCCACCCCAGCAAATACCATCATCGAAGGCATTTGCAATCAATGCAAAGGCTCTTTTCCTGCAACTTCCAGATAGGTCTTTTAATTGTGCTAGTTCATTCTTCAGGCATTTTGAGTAGCAAAGAAATCTGTGATGTGTCTGAGCAAGCCCTCCTGCCAGCCCACTTGTTTGGTTCCTACCTCTAATCCACTAAGTGATTATGTATGTATGAGCCCTTTCTCCTCTCTGAGCCTCAGTTTCCTCACTGGTAAAACCAAGAGTCAGATCACATAAATCCATTGCCCAGCTGTCCTCAGGGGTTTGCACTGGGAGTCAGAAAGCCATTTATAACAGGACTTGCGTCCCCTGCTCACTTTAATTACAATATTTCTGTTTCCTATCCCATTTACTTATCGAGCATGGAGTCTTCTTTTTATTGGTCCTTGGCTAAAAATAAATGTTTGAAAATTGCTGGACAATACGATCTCTAAAGGCCCCTTCTAGCTCTGGTGTTCTGTGATTCTAAGCAGGTGGAATATTTTGTAACAGCTTTTCATTCATCAGCATAATTGGAAGTACAAGACTCCCTGCCAAAACATAATCTATATCTAAATAAAATCTTCTGTGTGGAAAACGGTGCAGTGAAGGAGGTTCAGAGGAGAAGCAGGCTGTGTGGAGCCTCTTGCAGCGAACAAAGCAGAGCTCCTTGTCCTGAGATTCTGACAGAGCCTGGGGTGGGGAGCTGGGAGCAGAGGCCCACAGCAGCTTCAGCTAGTCTCTGTTGGTAGAAATACAGTATGCAAAGCAGGAAACCATTCTCTCACTGGGAGCATGCAATATTTTGAAAACATTCAATTAAGCATCATTGATATTCACACACTGGGAAATGCCTTGAGAGAACCAGGTTTTTGGCTTCTTTTGAAAAAAAATCGTAAGATGTGGTAGTGATCAGCTTGCATCCTAGCCAGACAGCAAGCCTCTGGAGAGCTGCAGCCACTGGTGGTTGCTTTCTGCTGGAGCCGTTTAGCAACACTTTGCTCCGGCCCTTGCTTCCCCTCACCCATGTCCGCACTTACATTGCCTTCTGTTTTCTTTCTTTCCTTTTTCTATTGCAAAGCAATAGCGTTAGGTTTGGAACACACAACATTTCACACGGGCTCCAGTATTGAAGGCTTGGCTTCTAGCTGGTGTCAAGTATTTTCTGGAGGAGAATAAAACTTTAAGAGGCAGGGCCTGGCGGCAAGAAGTAGGTCTGTGGCTGTGTGTCATTGTAGGGGAGGGGTGCGACTGTATTTTGTCACCCCCAACTCATTTCCTTTCCACCATGATCTGAGGAGCCTCTGTTGCACACTCCTGAGCTGCCGTGAGGTTCACCACAAGCTCTGAATTCACAGAGCCAAGGCGGGCAGGCTGAAGCCTCTGAAACCACAAGGCAAATTAAGGAATGGTCTTGGCTATTTTGGTTCTAGTTACAAAAAGCAGCTAACACAAATGAGAAGTAAGACAAAGTATTTCTGATAGTTCTTTCTTTATCCAAAGTTGCCAGACATATGACATGATAAGGAAATATCCCCTAGGGGAACACCATAATATCCAAAGAGGTTTTGATAGCCACAACTGGGAACAGTGCCACCAGCAACTTAAGAGGATAGAGCCCAGACCCAGTACCCGCGGATGGCCCCTACAGTCAAAGGTTATCCTACTCCGAATGTTGGCAGTGCCTGCCCTGTACAATCTCTATGGATTACAGGGCTCTCCCTACTCCACTCTTTCAGATTACTGCCTGGACCCAATTCTTTGGGTCTTAGTGGTGTATACTGGACTGAGATTTGGTAACAAAGGGGTCAGCACAGCCCAATTAGGTTTCATCTTATTGAACCAGAATAAAAATAGGAATAAAAATTTTGACATATGTGTGCAGACCTCCACAGCTACATTCACCGCAGTCTTCCTCTTAAGACCTTTACAGGCGCTTTTGTGAGACTGTGTTAATTCCTTTACTTAGGCCAACGGATGTTAAATTCTCTTGCCTGATGGTAGCTTGTATATGACTTGGCAAGGCCCCAAGCAGACTTGCAGCAGTCTGTTCTGGGTCTAGGTCCTTTGCTCTGCTTTAGACTCTATGAGCCAACGTGTGACTTCCCTATCATTAAGTGTATGGTCTTAGCTGGGGTCTGATGTCGCCAACATCCACAGAAACCAGACTGGTATTCTATCTACTGTACTAGACTCCCCCTCCTAGCAGAGGATAGATCTTACTCTAAAAGTTATCCAGAACATCTAATGGGGGCCAGAACACATGAAGAGTTCTGGGGAAGTGGGAAACATTCCAGGATGGTCATAGAGGCTAAAGCCAAAAGGCAAATCCCCTTATCAATGCCTCTACTGCTGGAGGCCAATAACTAAGCCCAGGGCAGAACAACTGAATTGTACACAAAAGTCAAAGAGAAAACCGAATTTTAGAGATGGACTTCCTCACTCTTCACTGACTCATCCATCTATCTATCATGCAGAATTTGATCCATAAGCAAGATCAATGGCTCCTGTGCTTACGGAATGAAAACTATACTCTGAGACTTCTGGTTGTCTGAGCCCAAGCAAGCAACTTCCCACTTCGAGTTTCTGGATCAGTAAGAGAAAGGAGGGTGGTTCTAAAGGATGCACTATGAGGTTTCTGTAGGATCTCTTTAGTCCATGCCTCACTCGGAATGACAGCATGATTCGGAATGACCTCCTTCTCGTCTCTCCCTTCACGATGAACCACAAGCCAGCCCCTTCAGCTCACTGTGACCACGGGCAGCTTCTGGAGTCATTCCCAAGAGAATCCATTCTCCCACCCTGTGAGGTTCAAATGTGTTTAGGGACCACATCATACAAGAAGCAGGATGTAGAACAGTGACCTCCAATCAGCACAAGCATTCCTGTGATATATGCGGACCACTCCCACAGCAGCCCTGCCTTCTCTTCCCTCCTACAAATTCCTGTTTGACTCTATAGGTTTTCAGGAACATCACACAGAAGCAGATTCACTGGGAAGGACAGGGTGGGGGTTGGTCTTCAGGAAGGCACTGGAAGCAGGCAGATGCATCTTTCTGGCACAGGCTCCTACTCACCAAGCTTGTACCACATATCACGGATGGAGAAGCCAATGAGCCGTCTCATGTCTCCGTACCTAGAAGAAGCAAAAATGCCGGCTTCAAACCCCGTTCCAGTGCATTTCATGACGCCCTGCCCCCTCCAGGAGATCCAAGAATGCAACATACTTATTCAGGATTTTGTTGTACTTAGCGTGCGTGAACTGCTCCAGCTGCAGAGAGTCCTGGGTGATAAAAGCCACCGCCAGATGAAAATAGTTGTTCCACAGCTGTGAAAGAAAGAGAGCAGCTATGGAGAGGGCCTGAAAGAGGGGAAGCATATTAAACACGGTGTGACGTGAATAATTTATGAAGATGGCAGACGACAGAGCGAGTTTAATCGTGTGCTCTGCAATTTTCTAACTGGCACAGACTCTGAAATTAACATCCTGGCCAAAGCAAGGACAATGAATGGCTTTCTCTAGGCATCGGCCATGCCTTTCCCCTCTCTGACAATGGGCTTGGCGGAGGAGAAATCTAGAGCTGCGTTCTTGTGGCGGTGGTGCTTTTGTTGATTTGGTTTTTGAAAGACAAATAACTCACCCCAACTGGTGAGCTGGTTTCTGCCCTGAAATTATAGGTGTGTGAAAGTTAAGACTACTTGGGAAATCAGAGCTTCCTGCGATAGCACCCTCCCTGATCAACCTGACAACTCTTAGGAGCCAGCCTGCAATCCAATCTGACTTAAAGTGCTTTGCATTCGTCTTCCTCTCTGCTCAATGATCTTGAAGCCTGGTTCCGGGACCATCAGCAGCATCATACCTTCAGTGGGGGAGGGAGTGAAGCCTAGAGACATGGGTACCAAAGGACACTCAGTGAGGGGGATTCCCTTCCTACCAGCTTGTATGTCTTCAGCTGCTGTAAGTGTTCCAGGCATATGATTTGCTGCTGACTGGGAAGGAGACTGGTGGATCCACTCCCCCAGCTGGCGCTGAGCCAGAGCAGAACAAACACTCAATACATACATATGGAAAGTACTCAGAAGGATGAGCACGGGGATGACAATACTGATATGGGCCACAGACCAGGAAGATGAAGATCCAGATTGGGTGTTATCGAGCCTCGGCAAATGCATCTGCAAAGTTGGGGTCACCTGATACTCACTGCAGAGGGCTGCAGCAAAGGCAGCGTGAGATGATGTGTCTACCAAGCATGAACCACAGTGAGAGCTTGCAAGTATCTCTTGGCCTCACTGTTGTTTCCTTTGCATTATCCAAGTGGATCCTTTTGTACCAAAGCAGAGCCTAGCAACTTTGAGCCTAGCTCAAGGAGAAGAGTGTTAAGATGCCTGGCTTGCTAAGTCTTTGTGTGCTGTGTAGCTAAAGGACAGACCCAGGCTGCAAGAGAGAGTGCCCTGCGGTGGAATTGGTCTCCTTCTGATTCAAGCAGGCCATCACAGGCTGCAAACAGCCATCACTGCCATGGTCATGACTGCTCAAAGCCATACCTTCCACAGGTCTAGAGGTCTAATTTCAGAGAATATCAGGCCTGAGGTCGCATTTTCCATGAGTTACAGAGCTTAATGTCAAAGCAGGAAACTCTAAGAACCAGATATGTCACGTGACCTCACACAGCTCTATCACTAGTGGACACAAGGAGAATTTAGTTATATTTAATTAACCAAAAAAAGTCATAAAATGTTGTTGTAATTGGGGGAGAGGTGTGCGGGTTGTATGTTCCCAGCACCCAGCCCCCAGCCCCCAGCCGCTGGCCCGCTCAGCTGCTGGCCGCCTGCACCCGAAATAACATACATGAGAACGGTATTTAATTAAACTCTGCCTGGTCCATT
>JAQHUG010000037.1:6815642-6853871 GCA_028555095.1 Dicrostonyx torquatus
AAAACAAAACACACAAAAAAACAAAAACAAAGAACAAATGTTTCAATAACAAAACCTCATTTTTCTATCCTGTCTTTAACCATAGCCTAATGGAAAAAAGGAGGCAATGTCTTAGTATTCTCTCAGAGAACTTTCGTGTCTCAATAAATACACATGCGGGCATCCTTCAAAAACAGGCATACTGTTCTCTGCTTTTCTCTTTACCCGTCTATATTGTGATTCTCCAGCACCGACAGGGATCTGCTTCACTCTCTGTGCCGCATAGTATTCTTGCTGTAAAGGTTACTTCTTCACCTTCAACCCTTCCCCTATGCATGGACATGACCTTGGTTCCACTTCTCTTCCTCCAGCAGTAGCACTGCACTAAGCCCCTCACTGGAGCCTCTTTCTGCTGAGAATCTCTCTGTGTGGTGTGCATTCCTAGGACTGGAATCACAGAGCCGCAGGACACAGACAAGTAGCTCTGTTTACTGTTGGTTTTTGTGGCTACTGCCCGGATGCTTTCCAGGGCTACACTCTAATTACTATCTCCACGGAGGAGCATGCGACCCAACCTGTTTGAGACTTGGTTCCTTCAGGTTTCTTCACCTGAAAAATGAGGATAATGGGCCCCAAAGGGTGTAGTTATAAGGACTAAATAAGGAAATCCTGCCCAACAAACTCCCATGTACTCTAGCAATAGAGGTACAGATATCAATTCCTACAACAGCCTTCCCAGTAATGCACACTAAAGCAAATCTGCTGCATCCATCCTCATTACACTCTGTTCACAGTGTTCATGACATATTCTAAACCAAAGACTTGACTTTCAATCTTCACTACTGAATGTAAAGGTCGTAGAGATCACCTTGATAGATAGGATGTTTAGCTGTATGCCTGACCTAGCGTGTATCCCAGCAGTATTTGTGGAATGAATTCACAGTGAATGGCCACAAGAAGTGTTCTATTTATTCTTATCAACCCCTCTGAAGGGCTGGAGAGATGGCTCAGTGGTTAAGGGCCGTGGCTGCTCTAGTGGAGGATCTGGGTTCAGTTCACAGTATCTATACAGTGATATACAACTGGCTGCAGGGGATCTGGTACCCTCTTCTGGTCTCTGTGGATACCACACATAAGTACACACATAATATACACATATACACATACATATACATAATTTAAAAATAATAAAAGTCAAATCGCTCTGAGAAATGACAAAATTTGTGTTTTTTCTCCTCCTTTAGACATCAAAAAAACTGAGGGCGAAGGGGAAGAAAATTGCTCCATCCTACTGGTGAATGCAGCGTTGAGAGCCAAGTAGATGTCACTCCTGAACTCTGTTGCTTTTATAAGTTTTAAATTAAATTACCACAAGATCTTGGTGCAAATTCACAGGCTCCAATGGGAAGTTTAGATACAGTTAGCATATCCACTACCCAAACATTCATTGATTCTTTGTGGTAAATGTCTCTAGTCTAGTTACTTTAAGATATACTTAGCTACTTCCACAAAATTGACTCTCATAGACTCTACATACGAACAAACTCACCAAGTAAGTGTGTTTCTGCGTTTGGCTTGTTTCACTTAACATAATGTTCTTAGCGTCTATTTAAGCTAAGACAAAAGACAGGGATTTATTTTCTGTGGCTGAACAGTATTCCATTGTGTATAGAACATTTCCTTCATACCTTGCTCTGTTGATGGACAGGTACACTGGTGCCATGTCCATAGTATGGCAATAAGCAAAGGAATGAGTAATGTCCCTTGGCAGCCTATGCTTAGTAGTGGAGTTGCAGAACCCCATGATGAAGTAGCCTGGACCCTTAGCACAAGATCCTGAAAAGTTAATTCATATCTTCGTTTGGTCTCTGTGATCTTGCAAACAGCAATGAGCAGCAAGTCCCAGCATCCAGAGGGCACCATTGATCTTAGCTCCCAGCAGAAACAATCATTTCTTTAATGCCCAGGCCTTGGTGCCTTTGGAGTGGCACCCATGGAACTATTGGCTTTTTGCCCTTTGAATTACAAAACCACCACTCAGAGGAGAGGTTAGGGCTAATCTCCTTTCCCTGGCCCCTGTTCTGCACAGAGGCGGTTCCTGCTGGTACCACATGCATAATACATGAACCCACAAGAAGAAGTCAGGGTGTTCCAGGCAGGGTGCAGAAAACAAATCCATTATTACAAGGGGGAGGAAAAGATGGGGTGGGTAAAGAAAAAGAGAAGACTGAAAAATGACCCAGTTTGGGGGGATACTTTTCGCTAAGTATCTGTAGAAGCCTCATTAAAAAGAATTACTTGATTCTGTGTTCCCAGCTCTTTTTCACCGTTTACAGAATCCTGTGGGTGTGACAGCCTCGGGCCATGTTGTGTGATCAAAAAGCAGCTTCCCTGTTGGCTTGCCTGTCAAGAACTGACCTGAGTTCCTAGCCCTGATGCTTTTTAAGGTCACTGTTGATCAGCACCGCCACCACTGCCCCCACTACTGCTGCCGCCACCACTGCCCCCACCACCGCCACCACCACCGTCGCCATCACGATGATCATCATCACTATTATCACCACCACTATCATCATCACCATCATCAAAATGATGCTAACAAGGTAACATTCGTTAAATGGCTCTTATGTTGCCAGGACCATTCTGTGTGTTACATGAATCAATTCACCTAGCCCTTAGAGCTGCTCAAAGAGATAGCCGTTAACGGGATCTTCGTTTAGCATTGAAGAATCCAAGGCACAGAGCTGTGTAGTACTTTACCTAAAACCACACAATTCATAAGTCTAACCTTTGCACACATGGGATATCCATTTCCTAGGGCTCTTTTATATGTAAATTTTTTCAGGAAAGTTGTATGAAACCTAAAAAAAAAAGGAAAAAAGGCATAGAAGCCTGGAGCTCATCCTGTCGTGGGAAAGTACCTCTCTAAGACCATGGAGAGAGTGGCAGTCAGACCAGCAGGTCCCTAGGCTGGAATTGCTGACACCAGGGGAAAATGACAAACCAGCTGGCTTTTTATGGTCGCATACTGCCTCTCTGGCCCCTGGCTATGTTGTCCTTCCAAACACAATGGCAATATCCACTTCTCTGAACAGGCTTGTAAGTGGAGCCTGTGGGCATCTGTGCTACATTTTCAGTGAAATGAAACCTTTCTCTTGATTTTAAACAGCCAGAGTGACGTGTTTCATTCCCCTGTGAAAGATATATCATTGGCAGAGAAACCCTCACCCAAGCCAGTAGTGACACTTTCAATCTAGAGTGTGGCCGTGGTTCCACATGGAAGCCTACATCAGTCACAGCAGGTTCTAGTCTTAAATGCATCACTGCATTGACTTCAAGCTCTCTGTGTATGGCTTTTGGGTCTCACTGCTGCAACTTTAGAGAGGAAGCTAGCTGGCAGCAGTATAAAGCTTGCAGGGCAGCTGGATGGCCCTAGCACAATTTCTTATGATCTGCCATATAAAATACGGGGAAATGGCAGCTGTTCTTCTTACGAACATTGGTCACTTCAGGTCTCTGATCTGAATGCAAGGTCATGGGAAAGAGCAAGAACCTTGTTCAAAGAGGACCTTTATCCCTTCAGCCCAGCAAAGGTTCAACCCATCTTCCCAGCAGGATTCATGGCACAGGTCTCAACCCAGGTGTCACCTCCCTCAGGGGACACAATGTGCACCAGGCACAGAGCACAGAGTGGCTGAGAACACAAGGCTTTTGTTCTTGTGTAGTCACATCTTACCTGAAGGGGGAAAGAAGACATGCATGGGGACACAGGAGCAAGAGTGATGACTTCAAATGGCAGTCAGTGCCACAAAGAAGCTCAAGATGCCCAGATGTGACCTCATGACCTCAGGGTCACTGGACAAACCTCAGAGAGGAGCCAGGCACGGCAGGCTCTTTAAGGAGCAACTATTCTGATGGCAGCTGACTGGTAAGCTTCCCCAGCATGCTTCTGGGCTGGGAGGGCAGCTGGCATTTTACAGATGTATCACTCAGGTGGGTGACATCCTTGCCTGAGCCGCTGAGCTAGAGAGGCCAGTGTGATGGAAACACAGCATCTCAGACGAGCAGGCAGGAAGCAGCGTAGCTCTGAGTTACTGCGCTGGGTGACTTCCGTTCACTTAGTCTCTACTACCAGAGGCTCTAAGGTTGAAGACTTCCCGGGAGGGAGCTATTTTGGGTGTGGTTGGGGTTTCTTCTCTCTCACTCCTGCAGTCATGCATGCACAACAGTACAGACTTTCCCATCAGGGTTTGAGGAGCATGTTCTTTGTGTGATGTCTAAGCAGGGACATCACCCTACTTACCCCAGGGACATTCTTATCATCCCCCGAATGTCTCAGAGATCCTGAGTCCTGAGTCTTGACTCAGCACACATACACCAAAATGACTTTTGGAGAAATTGGGAAGTCACAGAGACACTCTTGAAAGCTTTACTGTAAATCATACTTCAGGGTCTGTGACTGGCTGTTTCTAGGCGCCAATGAACAAAACAGTAAGAAAATGTTACATTTTTAAAAGGTGGCACCTGCTGGACGGTGAGTAAATGAGAGCCGCTATTGTGGGAGGTCACATTTGCATATGTGTCCCTGTCAAAGCTTCAGAGCTTTGCCTCTCCCCTCCCCACTTCCCTTCTGCGGATCTCCACAGACACAAACAAGGCTCCTGTGCACTTGCAAGTGGTTGATGGAGTTCTCAGATAGAGATGCCAGGACAGCCCTGAGTATCTCTAACACCTCACACTCACCTGGAACTCAAAGTTTGTGTGTTCGAGAAACTTCTGGTTCATAGTTTCTGCAAACTTGTTGATCGCTCTCAGGAAGACCCTGGAAGAGGAAACGAGGTTACTAGACCACTCGCACCTCCTCTCTTTCTCCTCTTCATAGCTAAAATTTCCTCACCTTCTCCCTGGGCAGGGTTGGCCTTCAGACGAGGACGGCTGCAGGTCAACAAACGGGCTGTGGTTGCTTTGCTAGAATTCAACAACTGTCTATTTGACTTTTTAGGAATTTGTCTTGTCTAACATTCAACCTCTTAAAAGCTTATGGCTGAAAAATCCATGCCATCCGGAAATGAAATAAAGAAAGATCATTCGCTCCCACACACAACAGCCAACATTCCATGGGATCCTGTCACCTAGAGAAGGCCACCAACATGTGTGTGAACATCGTTTCAAAGGTCTCCTTAGAAGTGTCTCTATGAGGGATATTTTAAGGATGTCATTTTGATAAATGACATTACACAATGAATGCGGTTTCATAGCTTGCCTGTTTCACTCAATAATAAATCCTGTGCTCCTTTCACACCAGTGAGTGCAGCCGCACGTCATCGTTTTTAATCACCAAAGAGCATTCCCCTCTTTGGCTGCAGCACAGTTTATTTAATCAGTTTCTTATTGATGGGCCATTTTGTGGTTTCTCAGTTTTTTTTTTTTTCTGTAATAGACAATGTTCCCGTGATCACTCTTCTATGGACCTTGCACCTCCTTTAAGCAGCTCATTCCTAGTCCTTCTTCGGAGACCCGGCGCTGGTCAAATATCATTCACATTTCACATTTTGGTGCCTGCTGACAAAATGCACCCTCCAGGTCTCTCTGATTGCCTGGCTCCCTTCCTCCTTCCACACCGACTGTTCCTACAGCCTCCCTTCTCTTACCCTGTCATTCTCAGGGACACCTGGTCCTACGGGACAGCCCCACCCATAACCATCGCAGACCTTCATGGTTCTCCACTGCCCATGGACAACCGAACCCTCTCTTTACACCCAATGATCTTCATTCTTTGGCCCTTGCCTTTCTTCCTATGCTTATTTCTCACTATTCCCCTGTGATTCAGGTCACTTCCTGAGTACTTAGTGACATGTTTTCATTTTATAGCCTGTCCCAATTCTGCTAAGTTAAAATTATGCTTTTCTGCTGTCTACTTGAGGGTGTCCTGTACAATCTCTAGGCACCGTGGTATAATTTTTGTCATTTATAAATGTGCTGGGACACGTTCATTGCTATCCTGGGACATACAAAGCCCAGGGCTGCAAGTTGAAAACACCCAGAATGCACTACTTCTTCTTTTTGTTATTGTTATTTTGGTTTGGGTTTTTTGTTTTCATTTTTTTCAAATTATTTTTATTGTTTTTATTGAGCTATACATTTTTCTCCCCTCCCCTCCCACCTACCTCCTCCCCTTTACCCTCCTTTGTGACCCTCACATTCCCAATTTACTCAGGAGATCTTGTGTTTTTCTCCTTTATATGTAGATCTATGTATGTCTCTCTAGGGAGGAACCTCTTTTTGTCTAGGTTCTCTGGGGTTGTAGCCTCTGGCTGGCATTTCTTTGCTTTATATCTAAAAGCTACTTATGAGTGAGTACATATTATATTTGCCTTTCTGGGTCTGGATTACCTCACTCAATATGATATTTTCTAGATCCATCCATTTGCTCACAAATTTCAAGATGTCTTATTTTTTACCACTGTGCAGTACTCCATTGTTTAAATGTACCACATTTTCTTTATTCCGTCTTTGATTGAGGGGCATCTAGGTTGTTTCTAGGTTCTGGCTATGACAAATAATGTTGCTATGAACATAGCTGAGCACATATTCTTGTGATATGACTGAGCATACTTTAGGTATATACCCAACAGCAGTATTGCTGGGACTTGAGGCAGATTGTTTCCTAATTTTCTGAGAAATTGCCTCGCTGTTTTCCAAAGTGGCTGTACCAGCTTGCATTCCCACCAGCAATGCAGAAGTGTTCCCTTTTCCCCCACAACCTCTCCAGCATAAGTTGTCATCAGTATTTTTGATCTTGGCCATCTTGACAGGTGTAAGATGGAATCTCAGAGTTGTTTTGATTTGCATTTCTCTGATAGCTAAGAATGTTGAGCATTTCCTTAAGTGTCTTTCAGCCACTTGAGAGTCATCTGCTGAGAGTTCTCTGTTTAGGTATGTACCCCCATTTTTCTTATTGGATTATTTGTTATTTTGATGTCAAGTTTCTTGAGTTCTTTGTATATTTTGGAGATCAGTCCTCTACGCAAAGTGGGCTTGGTGAAGATCTTTGGCATGTGAGACCACTTCCTAAATACATCAGCAGGCACTGAGAGCAACAATAAATAAATGGGACCTCCTGAAACTGAGAAGCTTCTGTAAAGCAAAGGACTCAGTCAACAAGACACAACCACAGCCTACAGAATGGGAAAAGAGCTTCACCAACTGCACTACTTCTTAAAACCTTTGCTCATTCTCCTGTGCACAGGTCACTGCCCACTTTCTCACTCTCCAAGGGCAGTCTTTGTACCATATGTGACATCTTAGCTGTCTCCACGTAACCAAACTTCTGTTTTCAGCCATGAGCCATTCGTTCACAAGGTGGGGTCCTAAGCATGCCCCTTGCAGCTGCATTTGCATACTCCATGTGATCCTGGAGGATGCATCTGAATGGCTCAGGGTCTGTTTCCTCCATCAGAGCACACTTTCCCAGGGATCAGGAACATCTCTTACTTGTGGGCTTGCTTTCCCAATTTGTATCTTTATCCTGAGCTCCAGCTTGTCTCTAAGCTCTCTGCTTTTGACACCAAAGCTGAGTCTCATAGACTTCCTGTCCCCACTCCCACGTCTCTTGGTAATTAGTAATTTTCCTGTGGATGTGAAGAACAGTACCCCTTGAAAAACTAGAAAAGGGAAAAGTAGCTCTGATAGCATTGGTTTTGGCTTTGTCTCTGCCTGTCTAGGCACATCCTCAGCATTGCTTTCAGAGCAGATCCAGAGCCACCAACTTCATTCACCCCGCTGCTGCAGATGGGGACAAAGCCATAGTCATTATTCTTCTGGAGTTTTACAGCTACCCCCCAACTGAGAAGTGCGGGGGCTTGTGATTCTGCCTTCTTTTCTCAGTAGTACAGCATGAACTCAGACCCTTATGCCCACTAGGCAAACACTCTACCACCTTGGTCCCACCATTTCTGATGAGCAGCAGGCAATCGATATCTCCTTGTCCCCTGAATGGCTGGTCCCAGGAAATACATCCAGCCTGCCTGAGGCACCAGAGGAGTAGAAGAGAGGAAGTACAGATAAGTATGGGTAATAATTTGAGTTCCTCTCTGCTTGGGAGCTGCTAAGAGAGCTTATACAACACATTTGCACATCAGAAGTGTCCCCTCCGAGTAGACAAATAAATTGGGCTATTAATACCACTGTCACCACTCCTCAGTGGTGAGAAATTGTTCCTGGGTCACTCATTCCAAGGTAACAGTGTATTTATACACACACACACACACACACACACACACACATACACACCTCCTGCAGATGTACTGAGCACCCTAAAGCCAGGGAAATCCCAGAAAATAAGAGAGGAGGCTCTTAGGACATATGGGGGCTGCATATAAAAGCTGATGTTATATGTTGACTGGGTTGAACATGATGGGTACTTGAGCATTTGCCTCGTGGGGCCCTGCTTGTCTATTGGGCTGTGGCGACAATTTATTAACTATTTGACATGTTGTTTGCTAGGGGAAACAAAGGAAGCATATTCTGGTGTTGGGGTCACAGAATTTGAAACATGCACATACCCCGAAATGTTATTTCTGACTTTACCATTTTCCAGCTGTGTGGATTTGGGTGATGCTACTATCCTTCTGAAGTTTCTGGTTCCTCCGTGCTACACAGGGATGAGGGAACCATTCCTTGGAGTTGCTGCTGCAGGGAATGATGGTGAGTACCAGTTACAGTAACCAACCCAGAACCTGCAGTTACACAGTGGTTGTGAGGGCTTTGAATCCTTCCGGTTTCCCAAATCTCCTTCTAAATCCAGACACAAATAGTTGAAAAGACAAACAACAAACAAGGAATATCTGACAACCAAGTTTGAGCCAGGTAGGACCACACAACAACAGAAATGGGAAAATCCCACAAAATCCACCACCCTGTCAGGCTGTCAAAGAGGGGATTTCTTTGGTTTCACTTTTTTTCCCCATTTGCTAAGATGCCTTTGAAACAACATCTATATTTTCTCCTTAAAGATTAGTTATCTGATTCTCTAGATGGAAGTGCATTGAGTGCCTGTCATACTGTGTATAAACATCTCAGGAGCTGATATGTGATACCCAAATGAGGGCTTTATACATTCTTACTAGCAACAAAACTATCGGCAACTCCAGAATAGACATTATTTAGGTTGTCAGTTTAAACCTGCCTGGGATGCCCAGAGGCTAGCCAACAGCCTTGTGCTGGTAGTGGCAAGAGTCAGGTGTTTCCCCTCCTCCTGGATTCTCTGATAGCCACAAGCTGAATGTAAAAATCCCATTTAACTCTTTGTTATATTTAAGATAGGAAGGGTAAGGCTTTTTTCTTCTTTAAAAATTGTTCTCAAGTGGTTGCAAATAAAAAAACATACTCAACTCTCTGCTGCTCTTAGCAATGAACATAAGTTGTTTAAAACAAAGTTCATTTTCAAATCTCAACCAAACACCTCTTATCCATGGTGTGTTAGCAGGCTCCATGAAATCCAGAGTGTCGGCTCTGCACCAGGCCCAGTGCATGGAGTTACTGCAAGGTCAACAGCAAGCTTTGCCTGGTCAACTTCCCACCCTTCTGAGCTAGGACCTTGACCATGCCAGAATCTCACTGGCATCATCTTTAAGAGGAACCAAGTGTGAAGACCCAATAAGAGGCAACGTAGGAGCTGAGAGTCCAGTTCCTCTGCACAAGGAGGGCAAACATCAGTTTGTGTTCCCATGGCTAAGCTTGCTGCCACCACCTCTAGCAATACCACCATTGCTAGAGGCTGGAAGTACTCTGGTGTGACAGCACAGTGCCACCCCCACGGTAACAAGTTGTATGACATGAATAAAAGCAGAAAAGAGAGTGGGGATCCTCTTCTGGAGAGCATCATCCAGGGAGCAGAGGACTTCTGTGAGCCCCACTCTCCTTTGCCCTGTGGTTCATAGGGTGTAGTTGATTCTATTGGTAAAACTAAAGGATGGACTAATAGATAAGCCTGGGGATGGAGCTCTCATGCTTCCCTTGAGCCTGACATGCATTTTTCCAGAACCTTTAAGTTGTTCCTATCACAACACCTCAAGGGTCATGCACCACTAGGTTAAAGCAGTGGCTTCTAACCTCCCTACAGCTGGGATCCTTTAACACAATTCCTCATGTTATGGTGATCCCCCAACCATAAAATTACTTTGTTGCTACGTCATAACTGTAATTTTGCTACTGTTAGGAATCGTGAAGTCAATATCTGATATGCAACTCCCAAAGGGGTTGTGACCCACAGGTTGAGAACCACTGGGTTAGAGAGAGAGGAGGCATGTCCCAGCTTGTCAGGGTACAGCTCACCTAAATTGCTTTCAGGACTTCCCTAGGGATATAGCAGGCTCACCAAATCTGGAATCTTATAGCCAGTTGCACTTCAAGATTAGTTGTGCTGTGTGGCGTAAAGAAACCGTGAACCAGCAAGAAGGCTCAGCAGATAAAGGTGTTTGTCATTAAGGCTGCCAAACTGACTTTGGTCCTTAGAACCCATACGGTAGAAGGAGAGAATTGATTCTTGCATATTGTGCTTTGTCCTCTGTCCTCCACACATGCACCATGGCATATGTCCACTAGCACACATATGCATGCATTCACACACGGATACATACACACACTCACACATACATTAAAAGAAAACATGAACCAATCTGCCTCTGTCTTTCTCTGCCCCGTTTTTCTGGATGAGGTATATCACAGGAGGTGGGGACTCTAACAAGAAATACTCACTATAGTCTCGGGTAGGCAGAAGTAGGGGGAATGGGTACCAGCAATTTGCTGTCATGTCCACAGAACCAAGATGGAAGTGCTAAACAGGGTCTGCTCTACTTCCTAGAGCCATCTGTTCTGACCCAGCTGTGTACCTATTATGTGCTTGACATTGTATCTTGACATAGGTCACTGGAAAAGATAATCAAGGTTCAGCCTGTATTTGCCTCTTCTGCAGAGAATTCTAGATGAATCTGAATCACAGAAACGTAAAAATAAAAACAATTGCTATAAAGTTCTTGCTATGTTCCAACACTAACCTAGTAACTAATTTATAGTGGTTATTCTTTCATCTTAGCCACAGAAACCCCACAATCCTCTGTGATGGGAACTACTGCTAATCCCATTTTACAGCAAGGAAAACTGAGTCCAGAGTAACTAAGTCACTTCCCCAAAGTCAATAGCTATCTAATAAAGGGGACAGGATTTGAACCCAGGAAGTCATCAGCCTGTATGACTCCATGTGGTCTCTAGGCTCTGTTCTCGTGAGGGTCACAGCAGAATACATTTCTCTGGTCAAACTTATGACTTCTCTTACCAGAAAGAAGCCTCAGGATTAGAGACTGAATAGATCTGTGCCTTCCCTAGAGCCTGAGACACTCAATAAACCTTGATTGACTGCTTTAAGAGAAGCCATAGAAATGTGTTTAAATCCTAACCCCTTGGAAGTGCGATGATTCCGGATTGAGTCACAGATGCAAGAGGGAAAAGAGAGGTTTCCTAGCATAATTGTGTTAATTTACAGCATTATGAAAAACTTGATTATTTAAAATGTAAACATGTCATGTAAATCAGATCACGCTGAATGCTGCATCTTACCAAAAAGAAAAATGTTCTACCAGAAAGTGTTTCTTACAGTAGACACGCCATTACCTATGCATACACAAACAGCCTGCAGCCGGGGGAGACACTCAAAGCTGGACAACTCCCTCCCTCCACCAACAAGCAGACACACAGGTAATAAACTGCTGATACATACATGCAAGCATAAATCAGAGGTAGAAATAGATTAATTACAGTGACATTGGTAATAGAGGGAGAGAGACTGCAATGAAGTAAGGAAGGAAGGGAGGGAAGGAGAAAGAGAGAGAAAGGAAGGAAGAAGGAAGGATTAGAAGGAGGTAAATAAGGAAAGCAAGTTAATTAGTTATAATGTCCAGACTAACTTAGGGATACACTCATTATGTAAGTGGGTTGTTTCTTTCTGAGGAACAGAAAACAGTATTTTAGATGAGTGCCCCACAGGCTAAATCATGGTGCAAGTTCTATTTGTATATAATCTGCAAACTCTCTGCATGACCTTGGCAGGCTGTCTCCCCTTCAGGGCTGCTGTCCGATATCTGTTCAAAGCTCTTCAGATAAATGTCTCTGGTACACAGGAAGAAGAAGCCTGGGTACAGAGCTTGGTTCAGGTTGACTGTCTTCTCTTTTTGTTACCAGCAATGCAGCAATGCGTAAGTCAGCTTTGTCATTGATGAAATGCAGATGACTGTGGTCCTACCTCATAAGGTCATTGTGAGAAGCGGGGGAGCATTTACAACAGTGGGCTGATCTAGGCTCTTAATGATATCAGCTATGAAATAGCACACAACATGCAGATGTCATGAGCGACCCTCAAGAGCTCCGTAAGTGGAGACATCCTTGTAGCCAGAATATAAAAGAAATCTATAGACTAAGCTGTTTTAATGCAACAGACATTTAAAGAACAGCCACTGGTAGGGGGAAGGTGACATCAGTGGCTCAAGACCAAGTTGTCATCACTTAGTGATACCAACACCCTGCTTACTGAAGTCTGACTTGTTATAAGGTGCGCTACTTCAGGACAGCTCCATCTTCCTCAAAAGAGAAACAGAAGACCCTGTAAAAATGGACCACAACCATTCCCTCTCCATAGACTGGGAAGCTGACCCTCCGGGAGGCTAGGGAGGGGAGCTGTGCAGGCCTGGAATCCTTGGACATGAGAAGTTGAGACAGGAGGACCAGGAATTCAAATTCACCTTCTTTAACTGCACAGCAAGTTCAAGGTCAACCTGGGCTAAGAAAAGTCTGTGTCACACCCTCAAGCCTGCGTTTCTAAGACACTGAAACGTAAAGACATGAATTTCACTGCTCAGAGCCATAACTGGTTTTACTCAGGAGGCAACTCCGCTTTCTTTGGCTCCCTGGGTTCAGTTCTAATTTTCTAGTTATGGAGATAGAAGGATCTTTTCAGTTGTCAACTTGACTCAGGATAGAATTATGTGTGTAGAGAGTCTCAGTGAGGGCCTATCCAGATCAGGTTGGCAGGTAGGTGGATCTCTGAGGGATTTCTTTAATTGGGTTGCGGTGAGAAGACTCACCCTGAATGTGAGCGGCCCCATTCTCTGGGCTGGGTGGTCTGACTGTATGAGAGTGAGGGAAAGCCATCGAGGCACACACACATTTCCTGTTTGCTACTAACTAGTTAGGGCACACTGCTGAGAGGTCCTGCCTCGACTTCCCTAAAGTAACAGACTAGAAACTGAAATTGTAAGCCTCATACAAACTCTTTCTCCCTTAAAGTTGTGTTTGTCGGTGTATTTAATCATGGCAGCTGGGATGAAACTATGGCACATAATGTCTCCGTGGTCCCTACACCTGCTCATACAGGTCACCAAGTCCTTCTCCCAGCATGCCCGGTACACAGCTCCAAAGGGGAAACTTGCCTGGTGAACTCCACCCATGGCCTCTTATTAGCTCAAGTCATCTGTGCCCTTTCTGCCAGCAACTCTGGATTTTTCTTTGGGGAGCTCCCTTCTCTGTTACTTCCCTGGCTGCCTGTTGTTTAGGTAGGATTGACCACACTACCTCCAGCTCAGAAGGCAGATTGTAAGATCAAAGCCTGACTTAACAGTGCCTTTCATTTCCCTGCCACACGTAACCCAAACCCGACTGAAGGTTAGCCTTGGGAATTACACTGAACTGGCTGAAAAAGAAAAAGAAAAAAAAAATTTCTCCTGGAAGATTTGTGGAGATGGCTCGGCGTTTTGGAGCAATAGCTGCTCTTCCAGAGGACTCTGGTTCTGCTTTTAGCTCCCACACAACAGCTCACAGCTGTCTAGAATTCCAGTTCAGGGGGGGAGGGGTCTGATACCCTCTTCTGACCTTCACAGGCATCAAGCACTCAAGAGGCTCACTGGCATACATGCACGGAAAATATACATATGCACAATAAAAGGAAATAGATACATTTGCAACTGGTAGAGGAGTCCATTTTCACCACTCTAAAGGGAAAGTCTGTTTGAGAGTGAAGCCAACAGAGACAAGATTGAGGGAGAAGTGTTGGTTCTTCTATCATGATCTGATACAGCCAAGTATGAAAACCAGATCTCTGAGCTCTTCAAGTTATCTGAACCAACACATTTTCGACTTTCAAGAGTCCAGATTCCTTAAAGATCCCAGTCAGGAAGTTCCCTGTGGATACAAAGTCTCGCTACGTGTGTTCCTGAATGTCATGCCATGCTCTTGCAGAGTCAAGATGCACATGGAGTTTGCTCTCGAAATGTTCACTGTGTAGAAACTGAACAGTCCTGGGACGAATCAGTCACAATCAGTGAGGACAGCAGATAACTGGGCATGTAGACAAACGCTGAAGGGGAAACAGACTTTCCTGCCCACGAGGGAGTCCCTGGGTTCAGTGCTCCCTCCCATGGGGAGTCTAGTCTGGAGGGAGACAAGGTATCCAGGCAGAGCCAAAACTTATAGAAAATTATACAAGTGTAAAGAAGTAGGCATCTGGAGAGGCTGGACATATCCAAAAAGCAAATGATCCCTGTCTTACCTCCTGGATGCATCGTAGAATTTGACAGGCTTTCTGTTATTCTCTGGCACACAGTGAAGGGCCATGTGGAGAGTAGCCGGCAGCCCCAACCTCAGTCCAAGATGCCTCGCCATTGGCATATGAGCAGCTACACAACCCACAGAGCCAGCACAAAATGAAAATGGGGAACCCATTGTCTAAAACTATTATGAGTCAAGAGATGTTAACTCTTTTTTTTTTTTTTTTTTTTTTTTGGTTTTTCGAGACAGGGTTTCTCTGTGGATTTGGAGCCTGCGCTGGAACTNGGATTAAAGGCGTGCGCCACCACCGCCCGGCAAGATGTTAACTCTTGAGCACTAAAGCAAGCATGGGACCCTCCGGGTATAAGGCTCTCTGCATCTACACAGGACTCATGCTCAGGAAGCTGGTAGGATGCAGGGCCAGGGAGGAGTCCACATCTGATTCACAATGTGCCTGTGAGAATCATCACTGCAGGGCCAGCCTCTAGCCTGAGAGATGCAAACAAGGTGGGGTGAGCCCAGGCTAGGAATACTCCCTGGCACTGTGCTGCTGGGAGGCGCTCTACAATAAACAGATATGTACAGACAGATGTCTCCTGCCGTGACAAATCGTTCCTCTGCTCCTGCAGTCCTGAAACCAGTCCAAGAGTTCTACAGCCAGGTGTCTATCACACGGTAGGTACTTGGGCATCCCGGTAGCAGAAGAACAATTTCCCAGAGATAAGCAAGCATTGCAATCAGCTCTTTCAATCATGCAGGAGACAGATCTTCTCAGACTTTATCCAATGATGAAATCATTAATATGTAAATGTGCATAGTCTTTCCTCCAGTCCTTACACTAAAGAAAATTCTGCTTTTTCTTCTCTACCGCTCTCTGGGGACATTTCTGCTTTGTCAGCCAATACTTGGCCTGCATGATGGAGAACAGAGGCAGGAGGTAAAGGGAGAGAAAACTAGAAACCCCAGGCAGATGAAGAGATTTCAATGGCTAAGAATCTGAAATAAATATATGTAGCCAAAGGAAATTGGAAGAGAAAGGAAGAGAGGATCGGGGAAGGCCTTGCTGCAGAGAGAACACAGGTAAGACTGGGGATTGAGGTTCCAAGACAGATGGGGGAGCCACAGACACTCAGGGGACAAGGGAGTTGAGGGAGGGGGCTATTAGAATGGCTGAGTATTGGGACTTGCATTCCCCTTGACAAGATGATATTAGAAAGACAACAGTGAAGGTTGGAATCCTTTGTAATAGCTTCTCCCAGGCTGTGATTGCTCATGTGGGGGTCTGGACTATCCTTTGGTTACACCGATAGTCTATGAAATATGACCAGGTCTTACAGATACAAACCCAAATGTATAAGCTATACCCTACATTTCCCCTAAGGCAGATTCTTCTACAAAACATTCCCTCTTATTTTCTCATTAAAAAAATCATATTAGCATATTAAAAAGCACCTCCCCCAAGTCCTGTGTTTAAAGTTGTTGGACACTTATCTAATAGATGGCATGGAAAACACTTTATTAATTTAAGTGAACTTTAAAATAAGAAAAATTTATAGCATTTCCCTAAAACTCCTATTATAGACAGAGTATCTACTTTAACTGGAACATGAGCACTGCAGAAGGCAGGGGCTACTTAGAGCATCTTCGGGATTGGTGATCTCTTTCTTCCTTGTGTTTGAGCACAGAAAGGAAAGGGTCTGTTAACATTTTTATCCCATCTCTCCCACCCATGGCTGCCAGTGCCCTTTAACATGGATGGTGAGCACATAGGTGCCATCCCAGAAGCACGGTGGCTTACCTGTTCTGAACCATGCTCATGGCCATCCAGTCGCCAGGGTACACGTTCTTCCCGATGAGGTCCTTGAACATGATGAACGTCTCCATCAAGAAGTCCTGCAAAGGTGCCGAGCACACCTGTCACCCCACATCACAGGGACAGACTGCACCTGTCTCCATCCCTGCGGCTGTTTAGATGCCTTCTTTATTGCCCTTTAGAGGGTCATATTGGAGAGGGAACAGGTTTTGGCTAAGGTATTCACAGTCATCACAAGAGATTGTAAGTGGAAGTTTATAAGTCAGCTAGCAAGATTCTGCCTCACCAGATATAAAAGTGCAATATGAATAATAACTAAAAATGGACTCTCCAAATAAAGCACTATTGGTTCTGTCTTAAAGAATAATGAAGTAAATGTATTTGCTGATGATTTTGTAATCATCTTCCCAAATATGTATTCGAGAGGTAAATAATCCACACTACATAGCATTGTCTCAGGTCATTGAGCAAACACACTATTATTTAAATGAACATCTAATTAGCAATGCAGAGGCACAGCTAATCCAAATGTCACACGTGCATCTAAGCTTGTAAAAAAGGGAGTTGGCAAAGGTCTTCCTCTCTTTTAAAGAGGTTCGGAGTGAATTTAAACATTCTCCAGCAGACTTTGCAGCAGGCTAACCTTCATCTTTATCTTTAGAGAAAATAAATTCAGCAAAATCCAGACAGCAAAGTCGAGAACCACCGGTACCAAGAGTGTCTTGAGCTGCAGGTAATGAAGCAGGATCCCATAGGTGATTTAGGGAAAGCTTCGCACCCAGAGTGAACCTGCCCAGCTGCAGTTCTTTCCTTAAGCAGTGCTTGTCACGTTCACTGCAACCTCTGCTCAAAGAAAATCTCACCTAAAACCCAATATATGAAATAGATAAAAGTAGATCAGCTCTGTTAGGTGTGTGTGTGTGTGTGTGTGTGTGTGTGTGTGTGTGTGTCTGTGTGTGTCTGTGTGCGTGTGTGTGTGTCTTTATGGTAGGGTAGTTAGGAGGTTATATAGCCTATTGTTTCAGAAACACGGCTTTCAGCTAAATTCTGAAATCCTGAAAATGGCATTGGTTTATTTCCAGCAAATTTTGTTTCTAGGAAGAAGTTACCTCTGTGGAATAAAGTCACAGCTTCTCCATCGTCAGAACGGGGTGATGTCTACCCCACAAGGTTACCAAGGTTACCATGAGGACCAAACATATACTATATACTGGATGCTTGGCAGAGAGCCAAGCTTGTGACTGTCCGCTAAAGGCCTGGTGGTGGAGGTGGGTGTAGCGGATGAGTACTGAGAGGTAAAGCTGGGCTCAGGAACCAACTTCCTCTGTACTCGTGTCACGCACAGTGACAGCTATCTTTTGCTGAGTGCTTCCTTCTACTCCTAGGATCCCCTCAAAACCTTGTGATACAGATGCTCCCATCCCCGGTGCAGAGATGAAAACACAAAACAAAAATAAAAACAAAAAAACTAACTGAAGCTTAAAAGAAATTAGCTTGCCTGAGATTATAGCGGCTAATCCAAGATTCCAACCCAAAATTTTAGGGCTTCAACACGCATGGTCTTAAGCCCCAAAGCATTCATGATTTATCAACAAATGTTTGCTAATGGAATCTAGATGTGGGAGTTGCAGCGCTCAACGCTAATCAACTGAAGATACATTCTAGAAATGAGTCAAGCAAGAGAAGGAATCACACATGTAATGTCACAATCTTCAACACATTTGCTTGAGATCTGGAGGGGAAACTTCTTGCCCCAAACTCATGGAAACAAGAGTATGCTTTGCTCCTCTTCTCTATGTCTTGCCTGACACCCCATCCCCACCCTGCTGTGTTCTGCAGACTTACCACAAGGTCGGAGCTGGTCTGGAAGGTCTCAATATAGAAGGAATAGTGTTGGTCACCCATTTGATCTAAGATCGCTGTCATACACGCCACAAAGTGACTCTACAAAACAGAAGGAAAAGTACAATGACCATGAAATTTGTCCTTTCCATCTCCTGGACTTTAAACTTGAAAGCATATTGTCCTCCCAGGTACTGATGAAGGGCTACCTACCAGTGAAGTCTCCTCTTACTGGCATGTAGAACTCCCAGAGAGGAAATGTCCTCAATGATAATTCATGAAAAAAGCATTCATTAGATCTATTATGTGCATGGAGCTATGCTAAGAGCTCCAGATACAAAGCTAAGAACAGATCTCCACTGTTTCATCTCTGTCTGTTTGCGCACTGGGAACTGTATCTGTGTGGATGCTAGGAGACTCAGCCCAAGTCAGTCAAGATCCTTGGGGGCAGTCAGCTTCATTTTCTGGTAAATAATTTTGTCTGTGTAAATCCCCATTGTCTTGTCTGTTCCCATATCTACTCCCAGAGGAGTTCCTGGAAAGATCAGCGACTCCAACAGCACCATTAAGTGCATTGCAAATCTCTGTGGAGAGATCAGCTACTGGATTGCCATGAATCAATCAGCTGTGAGAGCCATGAACGAACCTAGCACCTTCTGGGGTTGGTACTTGTGGGGGCTAAGGAAGATGAAGGAGATGTGAAGAGACAGCCTTTGCTCTTTATGAGCTTAATATTTAGTTAGGAATGAATGATTCATGTCCATGAGGAAGGGATTCAGAAGAGAGGGAAATCAAGGCTGAGACCTGAAGAGGAGGCTGGGAGGAGGAGCCTGACTTATACTAAGGCCTGCACCAGAAGGCATCAGGAGGCATGTTCTACATCCTCCCTTCCTGAGTAGTGAGAGTCTATGCTGGGGCATGTTGGCATCTATAGGCAGCACTTGAGGAGATAGGTTCTGGGAGCTAGTAAAGAAAGCACTGGCCACTGATCAAGGAGGGTGGAAATGGCATTTTCAACTGTTTCTTGTAGAAACCCACAGGGTACCATCTTGGCCAGAGGAGGTCTCGCTGTGGCCCAGCTCAGGACATAAGGTGGGCTGAATGATGGAGTACAGGGGATTTCTTGGGGCTCTCACTGCTTGGAAGTTTCACGTTTGGGAAAAGTAAAGGTGTGTGTGTGCATGTGCGTGCATGTGTGTGTGTGTGTGTGTGTGTGTGTGTGACAGATTACAGCCTTTATTTTAAATGTTCTCACATTGTTAAAAAAATATGTAAGTATGCATGCATGCATGTGTATCTGTATACCAGCCCGCCTGTAGTCCTGGAAGGGCACTGCTAATGGCCCCAGGAAGCCTCCTCTGCATTCCTTGGAAGGTCGCTTAGGTTGACTAAATGGGGTTGCCAAACTACCTCCCATAGGTGCAGGTTCTCATTTGCTTCCTGGCTTTTTTCAATTATGAGGTTAGGGATAGCAAGCTTTTCCATCCACAGGGCCAGCTCTGCAACCGCACAAGGTGAAAATGTAGGGCCCTCGCTTAAAAGCATTGGTAATTTTGGAACAGCAGAGTGGCCTTTTATAAGAAGGAACTCTGTGATAAAGCCGGTCAGCTGAGCGGGAGCTGGTGGCCACTATACTCACACTGTGTTTAGGAAGCATGACATCTGCCTGAAAGTGACTCCCAGGGTCTTTAGTCACTTTGTACATAGGAACCTGCAGCCTTAGGGGGAGGGGAGGTGCCCCCTGTCTGTTATTTCATCCTCACACCTCCAGGGGGTGGTAGTGAGTTTGTGAAATTGTCCACTGCTTTCGATCCAGACTGGAAACAGCCACATCCTGGCTAACTTAACCAGATCCCACTGAAACCAAGAAATTAATTTTATAGCTCTGCCCAGAAAGAAAAATTGTAGAGTTTGAAGAGACAGGTGTGTGTGTGTGTGCGCGCGCGCGCGTGTGTGTGAACACATACGCTCCATCTACTCCCTCCATCTCCCTTCCTTAAATAATTCAACCTGTGACCACTAGAGGGCTCTCCTTTTCACATGGTAGCTGCCGTGCAGTTTGTTCGGCTTTTTATTTATTCCTACGTGAGCAGACCCACCACACTTCTTGCATATAAACAGTGAAAATTACAATATAAAGGGCTTCTTTTTCCTTCGTTTGGAGTTATCTTGCTGCTGGTCGAAGGCTGGCTCGTTGTACCAGGAAGGGGGCAACATCCTCTGCAGGTAATTCCACTGCTTTCAGGTAAGAGATGTGGCAAGGTTTGATATTTTTGTCTTTTTTTTTTTCGTTTTCTTTTATTTTATTAAGTGGTGATCTTGTGGGAGAAAATGTGGCCGTCTCTTGGACAGCAGTTTACTTTAAATCTTTGGCTAAATGAGTGCTGAGACTGCGAGCTTGTGTGGGTGGGTGTGCGTGTGTGGTGAAAATCCACCATTGTCGGAACTGCAGGCTGCCCCAAATGCCTAAATCCGGAAGGCTTGCTATTCCCTATGGCTTGATTTGAATTGGAAGAGGAGAAAATGCAAGGAGCAAACCTCAGAGGAGCTCAACTTGCTTGGGATTACCTCGAACAGGCTGCGTTCTCTGAGGATTTGCTTAAGGAAACTTCTATGTCGTTTTTTCTTTTCTTTCTTTTTTTAATAATGAAATTTTTAATAATGAGAGAGAGGTCTGCCCTTCTCCGTTAGAGAGTGTGACCATTTTATGATATAAAGCACCGTTGTTTTATTACGAGTCAGCCAGTGTGTCAGAGTTCCCAGATCCATCAAAATCACTTTTACCAGCTTGTTAATTTCTTTATCCTGATCAGCACACAGGAAAGCCCAGTTGGGTGCCTTTCCCTGGGATTGTCAGTGTCCTATGAGGGAAGTTTAGACAAGGCACTCGCCTGTTAATCAAAACACGACTGTTTTATTACGAACTGGAAGCATCCTGTTTTTCTACCACTCAACCGAGCTAGCTCACGTTCTTATCGGTTTTCGGGTGATCACACAGATGGAACTAACAGATAGATGAAATGGAGCGAGTCAGAGGCAGAAGGTTCATTAAAGGGTCTTTTTTTAATTGAATGGTCATACACGCTTTGTCATGCAATGAAAGGATAATGGGATCCTACTGTGCTTCTCTGCCGGGGTTTCCCTGCCCCTTTACAAGATTGTCTTCAAGATGGCAATTGCATCTTGGCCCGCTCCTGTTTTCACAAGTTTGAGACCATTACTTTCGTACCTGCTATGTTTTAAATGCCTGGAGGGATTGCGGGTATTGGTGACAACCAGACTGCTTTTGCCTTGGCAACCAACAGAGCCCTAAGGTTGATGTTGCCCAAACTTTAGATTGTTAAAAGTTCAAACTCCCATCCCCACCAGCAGCCTAGAAAATCCTCAGCATTGCCTGGGGTATACTCAGAGAGTTGGGGGATCCCCTGTAATCTGGGCCAATTAGAACCCTCCTCTTCTTATTCCTGGCAGAAATTCTATAATCAACATATATTTACTACCAAGCATGAGGCAGCCACTCATCCATACCAAAGCAGCATGCCAGGTGCTTCCATGGGAAATTGCTTCTTGAAGCAGAGTACCAGTGGGACTTGCATATTAAATTCCAGAGAGAAATTGAATCTGAGACTCTGGCGCAAACCAGGCAGAGTCACCTCACTCCAATCGGGTGGCTTAAAATGTGGCTAATGAATCACAGCACGAAGAGAGACACAGTTTGAAACTAGGTCAAACGTGTAAAAATAAGTACAACCGTCGCAGGCGCTTGGCTGATGAGGGGCTACTTAACACTGTGAGTGGCGGGGCAGATTTGTCACTATAGGACCCTCTCAGCTCTCCAAGACAATCCCCAGCCCATCACTACACTCAAAGGTCTCGTACAACTGGGAGAAAACCAAAGCTCAGAGGGAAAATAGTCAGGGTCTCTTTACTATGTGCTGGCAGGAGAACAAGAGAAAACCAATCTTGTGCGAGCAATATATCAGATGACTTCAGTTCTGGGAGGAACTCTCCCCAAATCATTACCCTGGCTCCTTTGCATTAAGAGGCACCTCCATTCCATTATCACTGTGAATACTAACTGCTCTGCATACAGCATTTAATGTAAAAATTTCAGTTCAACAACCTTTAATGCAAACACACACACACACACACACACATGTCAGAACTCTTGTTCTGGAGTAAACGGAGGGCAAAGCTATCATTTGCTCCATTTTGACGCACAAAATGGAGGGGGACTTGGCTACTGGGAAGCATCCCCCACTCACCTGAGATTGGTAGGAGAGATGAGATCTCAGAGGGAGTGAAACAGACAACTTCAGGAACTTACTACCTAAATGCCAACATTACTATGAGATACCAACTGGTGACACGTTGCTATAGTAACTTCAAATAATGTGCAAGACCAAAATAAAATACGATATAGAATGCACTAAGGAGAGGAGATGAGGGAAAGTTTGCGTGCCGAGGGAGGCTCACAGGGAGATGAAAAGTTCTCCGGAAAGGCTATTCTTTGGAGACTAAGAGTGACCAAATGCCATTCTCGGGCTGCTTCTCTGTTCACCCGCATGTCTGCTATGTGCTTATGTAACAGATTTTATTCTTGGATTAAACGAGTGCTGTCTGTATGCTAGATCCAGTACTGACTGGAGGTGGGAGGCTATGGTGTCAGGAAAAGCAAGGCTTCTGAAATCCATTCATCTTAGAGCTTTGTCAGGCCGCTGGGAGTTGTAATTTGGAACCATCTTTAGGGCGGCTGAGGTGTCGAGTACGTTGTTTTTTAGCAATGCCAAGTTTGGGTACAGCGCTGGGCAGCGGGGGCTACAGTAGCATGGCTAAGGCTCTGCTCCAAGGCGCTTATATCTAGTGCTTCCTGGATGCAGCGCCACAAGCGGGGCCTTGGAGCCAGGCAGCCAGGTTTCCGAACTCAGCTATGTGCCTGTGACCTTGAGCAGGTACTTGTATGCTGTGCTTGTCTAGTATGTCAAGAGGATTAAAAACAATCTCTATTTCATATGGAGAACAAAGGATTAATTTATATAAGGAGCCTGGCGTGTGGAGTGCCTTCAGTAAGTGCCAACTGCTATTATTATTATTATTATTATTACTATTATTATTGTTGTTATACTGCCGCCTTTGGTCTAGAAAACTACACAAATCAACCAGGTAAAATTCCCAGCCTGCTCAGAGGAAATCCCCAGCCTGGGCTGGTGGACTGCACTGTCCACCCATCTACAAACCCATTTACTGCTCCCCATTGCAGCTTGGCACCAGCTGCTATGTGCCCTTCCACTCTGAGTGACCTTTGGGTACCATGTCTCAAGTCCAGCTGCTCAGTAAACAGAGTGTGTGCCTCTTGGAGCAAAGCAGGCTGGGGGATTTCCTTCACTTGGCGAGAGCTGCTGGAAGGTAGGAAAAGTGACTTTGGTGTCCAAATTGTTCAAAAAACATTCTCTACCACTGTCTTTTTGGAAACCTTGATCCCTCAGCTGTCTTAATTTAGGAAGTGCCTGTCTTTGTGTGAACTGAAATGCTACACAGAGGACCCACTGTGTGGAAGGCAAATCCAGTTCCCTTCCCTCTTGGGGAAGTGAGAACATACCTAAGAGGTCTGTGTGATCTGTTCCATGTCAAAGGCAGAAATCATGAGAGAAGAGAGAGATGCCTCCTGAGTGGTGCGTTCCTGTGTGCATCCTAACATGGCTGTCCTGAGCATGATAACTCCCTGCCAGACACAGTGGGTATTAATGACAGCTCAACTCTCTAGGTAAACCAGAACTGTGGGTAGCATCACCTTAGGATGCTGTCATCACTGACTCTTCAGTGGGGAGGCCAGAAGGCTGCTTTGAGTCAAGGCTAGAAGAGGAGCCTGTATTCCTCACCCACTTTTCTCATAGGTGAAGCACACCCCTCTGATCGTAGCTGGAGCGTGGGCCTACCTGTGCAATCACTTCAGATCTTCCAAAGAGAACAGTGGGGTGTCTTGTGGCAAGAGAAAGTGGGTGGAAGGCAGATCCTACTCATTCATTCATTCCGTGTTCCCAAGACTATGTTGGCCATCTCCCTGGGACTTCTCAGCACACACATGAGAGAATCTGTGTGCCCATTTTACACAGAGAGAACGTGAGACGTATGAAAGCCAAATAGCTTATCTGGACAGATACTTAGTTTTTGCTGCTGTAGGAATTAAAATCAGGGCATTTTAGATTCCCAAACTCGTATCTTCATGGACCCGTATTTTCACTTCGCGCATTCCGTGTCAGCTCCACTCTGCAGAGAACTGTGTCCCCTCTTTTGCTGCTGTATTGCTAGGATCTAGAATGGGACCTGAATATTGCATAAGTTTGATAAATATTAACAGGGATTGAATTTATTACTGCATTCCCTATCTCTACAGGAACGTTATGGGGTTCCTCCTCCATAAACTGGAAAATTAGTTAGGTATTGTCACCTTTGATTTAGCAGAGGCCAGAAATCTAAGAATTTTTGCTCCATGTCTCACAATCCATCAAGTCTGAGTGAGGCAACTCTTATACACATTCCTTGGTTCAACAAGTACTTCTTGAGTACCCACTGTGTGAGTACCCACTGTGTGCCAGGCATGGTTCTAGATGCTGAGGCTACAATGTGAAGATTGTTAAAGATCATTTTCTTAAGAGGCTCTCACTCCAGATGAGTGGGGCTAAGAGCAGGAAGACACATTTGTAATGAGACAACACATAAAACCACTGTAGACAGTACTTTGCTCTACTAGGGAAATACTAGAAGGCAATGGACAGGGACAGAATGCAAGGGCATTTATTTTGGACTGAGTAGACAGTGGTGTGTTCTTGGAGCTAATAGCTGAGTGAGAATCGGAATGATGAGAACAGCTGTGTAAGAGACCGGACTAGCATCATGGGCCAAGTGAAGAACAGAATCAAAGGCCCTGGGGATAGATAGGCTGAAGGCATCTGAGAGACTGTGCATTAGGCCAGCAGGGCCAGAAGCTATGGACAAGGAAGAGTAAAATACAAGGTGACGTTCAAAAGACAGGCAGGGGCCATCTCCCAAGGGTGCATGGGAGTCAGGGGCAGGAGTCTGGCTTTTCTTTTTAGGGCAACAGAAGCTCTCAATCTAAGTTTTAAGGAGCTTGCTATCTGCTGCCTGCCCATCTCCAAGGAGCCACTCAAATACTGTTTCCAGGGTCACGATTTTGTAGAACATGTTAAATTATGCTTTCGTGTTGGCCATTCCTGGTTCCTGGCAGTGTCATCACTCCTGAGCAACTGTTTTTTACTAAATGATGACTTTATAGCACAGTCTGACCCTCCCGTGGGAGCGCACGTGGATTCCAGTTTGACATCGATTTCATTTGTCTTCAGATTCGGCGTGCTCAGGTCCCTGTTGTTCACTGCTGACTAAACAGAAAACAGCTCCCATCTATTCCCAGTATCCAGTTAAAACCATCTGAGTTTGGGGGACCCACCCAAGAGGCCAACTTGCTAGGAAATGGGCTATTAATTGGAATGGTTCATCTTTTTACTAAACAAACAATTTTTCTAATTTCATCCATGAAAGTATGGGCAGGGAGGATCACAAATTTGATTGGGAAAAGAACAACTTTGGAAATAAAGCCTTCTTCTCATTGTTCACACCAGTGATGGGCTTCCAAGCTTCATAGCTGATGTCCTAAGAAAATCTGTAAGTCCTGAACAACAGGGTATCGTTTAGCTCGACCCCACTCCCTATCCCATTAAAACCAGAAGCACTGATAGGGTTTGGAGTTTGGGGTACATCCTTCTCCTGCAAACATGTGTGTCCAGGTTGAGTGAGTTAAGGGCACACCCTCCATGGGGAAAGGTGTCACAAAAGGCTATGAAATCTGAGATAGGGAAGCCATGAACTAAATGACAATAATAACTTCCGTCTAAAGGACAGTGTGCCAGGTACCATGGCCAATTTTGTTATTTCTCCACTATACAGATGTTTATAGGGGCCTAGCAAGGAAAGAGAAGAATCAGAAGGAAGATAAACCATCATCAGTCAGATGCTTATGTGTCAGGTACAGATGAAAACTATGCCGATGGCCACAGCAGCTACTGTGCATTTACTATGAACCAACTGTGGCATATGCTTCTCCTCTTTCACCAACTGTGCTGAGTGATCTTGGCTGTTGACTTGACACAACTGGGAAGAAGGAACCTTAGCTGAAGAACTATCTCCATCAACTGGCCTATGGGCATATCTATGTGGAATTTTTTTGATAATTAGTGTAGAAGGGCCCAGCCCACTAAGGGTGTTGCCACCCCTGGGCAAGCGGACCTGGGCTATATAAGAAAGGTAACTGAACGTGTGCCTGGAAGCAAGGCTTTTCTCCATGGCTGGGGGTTTGTTTGGCACCTCCAGGTTCCTACTTTGGCTTCCCTCAATGACGGACAACAATAGTGCAAAAAAACCCTTTCATCCCTGAGTTGGTTTTGGTCAGTATTCTATCACTGAAACAGGAAGGCCCACGAAGATGTCAACATTTACTAGATGCTGAAAATACTGTTTGTACCTTAAAGATGAGGATGTCAAGGAGCAGGGAGATGACAGAACTTTTCTGGACCAGCTTGACTCCAGATGCTTTTTTTTTTTTTTGCTTAAGGAAAAAGGGACTATTGAAATTATAACTTATTGTAATCAAAATTAAGTAATACTTCAAAACTCAGCGAAGCGAAACAATGATACAGTACATCTTCGTGCTGCTGTCAGAAAAACTCCTGAATATTAGGAAGCAGTCTAGGTGTCTTCTGTGCTCCCATAGGAATGAAGGAGTAAGAAAGAGAGATGAATACTCACAAATGCTTATGTAAAGTTGCATGGGTGGGGATGAAGGCAGGCAGACCAATCATGAGGGAAAACACAGCTACACAGACAACCCACTGCTCAATAAATGTGCTATACAGCTTTAAGACTCTCATGATGATTGTAGGTCCCAAGGAGACTCCATTGTCTGTACTACCTTGGGCTCTTTACATGGGGAGAGGTTCCTGGCACAATACCAATGCCACGTACTAGGAAACATCTATTGTTCCATGCTGGTAGCATTGCTGGGACAAGTATGTCCTGGGATGGAGGCCCAACTTTCTTTGATATGACCTAGGACTCTGGACAGGGTGCTTAATCTCTTTAAGATCCCATTTTCTCTTTGGGAATGTGGTTATGATGCCAGCTCTAGGACTAGAGTGAGGACGAAGTCAGAAGCCCCAAGAGAGTCCCCTAAGATGTCTCTCCCAGTGTGCAGCATCTGTCCCTTCCTGGTACCCCAGGGACAGAGAGCTGTCCTGTCCAAACTGGCTTCCAGTTGAGGGTGATTGAAACCTCCCCCAGGGATCCAGGAGCTACACTGCAGATGAGGATTTACATAGCATCTCCCGGCTTTCCCCTTGGCAAAGCCTTCACAAGGGACAGAGGGTAGGCAGATAGTGTTGTGTTCACAGGCAGCCAGGCCAGGCTACAGCAGAGTCTTCAGTGGGCAAGATTGCATTGTGGATGACAGGATTCCTTAGTCTCCCGTGGTACCCGTGGACCACCTCTCATGAGCATTAAGCCCCAGTTCTTAGTCCAGCCACTGCTAGTACCCCCTTCGATCCATCATCACTGTCACAAATGAGAAACAGGGCTGCTTCTGTGCCTGCTGAGTAAAGGGAGTAAACACCCTGTAATGCATAGGACACCCCACAAAACAAAGAGTGACCCAGCCCAAGATGTCACTAAAATCATCCTTAAGACACTCTGGTCATGTGGACAAAGACACATGCGTTAGGATGCTGAGCGACAAGTGTAAAATGAGTCTGTAGGTAATAATGCTTCTGCTGGGCTTCTAAGTGAAGACAGAAGTGGGTTAGAGACATTCAAGGGAACGTTCAAAGAGAATGTAGATTTGAGGAATGGCAAGGTCGAAAGAGATTAAACTAAGAATGGGAAACGACATCTAGATATATAACAGAAAATACTTTTCATCTTATAATTTGATTAATTTAATTGATTGGTGGTGACTGCCTAGAGAGTTGTGTCGGGAATGATTTTAAGGCCAAGTCTTAGCTCAGCAGGAAAGACTGTGGTGATCGATTAGTGATGTCTGCCAGAGGCTGGCGAAGGGAGTTGATAGTACAAACGCTGAGAAATGGCTGTCCCACTTTTAGACAGTGGAACAGAATGAGGACAGAGGCAGAGGTGGAAACGAGCAAGGGGTTTTGGTGCTGCAAAAGTTCACAGGGGGAGATCATGAGAGATGTGGAAGGGCCCGGAATGGCAGGCTCTGGGCGACAAAACTCAATCTGTAGGTAATGGGATGGCGTGCTGGCACCTGCCTACTGTGTTGCCTCTGGGCCAGCTCTGCTGACAAGGTAAAGAAAGGTACTCGAAGCCCTCGCTCCTCATTTCTATAAAGGGAGTGCTATTTCATCTGCTAACAGTGGCAGGATCATGAGGCTGTGGCTTTTATGAAGCTCATCCCAATGATGAAAACACCCCTATGAAGCTGAACTTGGGGGTGACTGAAAAGCTGACTCCCAGGGTTCGCAGTAATGAGTTCCTGCAAAGCCCTTTTAAATGCAGCATGCCTGCACGTGCCCAGCCTCAAGGAGGAGGGGACAGGAGGACAGAAGCCCATTCCTGAGCTCCCCTTGCTGGCTGACCCTGGTCTGGACACAGCTTTGCCAACCAACCCAAGCCTTCCTGTTGGGCTCTGACTCCTCACGGGCAGGATCCTTTCCTGGCATTGGCCTTTCTGCTCTGGGAATGCCGCTTATCCATTCATTCATTGCCTCGAAAGTTTTCAAATGACATCATACTAATTTACCCTCCCCCACCCCCGTTTCTCCCTCTTCTCCCTTTTCCCCTCTTCAATCCCATTTGTCCCCCTTCCCTGTCCTTCAGAATGGCAGCAGGATCCCACCATCCCGGTCCTCTGCAGTCAGCATTAGTTTAGCGGCCTGCGGACTCCTACTCCTGTCTCCATTAATAAGGGTGACAATGCAGCTTGGCATGGATGCAAATACCCCCCTTCCTGCCCCGACCTCTGCCTTGGAGCAGAAGGCTTCCTGGCCACAGACAGATCTGCATTGGCGACTTCTTCCCTGCACCTATACCCGCGCTCCTCCCCACACTCAGTTAAAGAAAAGGCAAGTGACACAATGAAATATACCACTGAGAGAGCTGGCCTGGTAGTGCCCAGATATCAGATCAGCATTACTGAAGCAGACTATCTGCTAATTCCATCTAGAAAAGGAAAGAGAGATGTCAGCTTTGGAACTGGCTTGTTCTATAAATCCCCTGCTGATTCTCTTGCCCCAGCAGGCTGCAAAACTCCTGGCAGAAGTCTAATAGAAGTTAAAGCTTAGAGCAGTGATGTTTTGGGGTTTTGGGGGATGCTATCCTGCAAACCAGCTTCTGTAACATAGGTGAAGGAGAGAGAGCCCCAAAAGGCTAGGTGCTTCTCCCCAACATCACACAGCCTCTGAAAGTGGCAGAGCTGAGACTAAAGGCCAGTTGTGTGAGCATATGGTTACACTGACTACACAACCTCCCCACCCTCCAAATTGCAGTCACCTGATCCACCAAGCCCCCACAAACAAAATGACTGTTTCCTCTCCCTCCGAATCCAGTATCAGTCACAGGGGGTGTCATGATACCAATACAGAATAGAACTTCACCCATAATTAGGTCTCATACTTGAGATTTGTCTTAGATTTCCATCTTAGGGCAGGGCATGCCACTGTTTCACCTTTCATAGCATTGAATAGGTGAATAGGTGTCCCGGCGACCACTGTGCCTCCTATTTGGTCCATCAATCCCTGTGCTCAGCATCTGAATCTGATAGAGAGCATCGATCACAAACTAAACAGATGACCACAGGCCTCCCTCTAGAGACTGTAGTCATTTGAAAGTGCATCTGAGAGGCATGGGGCTGGGCAGCGGAATGAGCCACAGGCCCTGGAAATGCTTCATTTGACTGACCCCACTTTCTAAAAGCACTTGACCATAAGGCCAGCATGTACAAACCGTAAAAGACCATATATGATCCTCAGTTCTCTGTTTCTCCTGAGTTTAGAAATATTGGACTATGTTCCCCTAGCTCTGTGAGTTCCACGCTGCAGGGGTGGAAGGACATAACCTTTCCAGGTGGCTAAAGCTACCTTATTCAGAGTGGCCAGCCCATCAGCGTGGACATGGAACCAGAAAGCCCCTCAGTTCCAGTCATATGGGACAACTGGTCCCCTCACCCGGTTATCTCATGTTGCCATCCTGACCCCCATGGGGTCACACACCCGTGATCCCTTCCTGTGGTTTCCTCTTGCTTACATGCCCCACACTCCACACCCTGCAATGGCATTCAAAGTTGCCTGCCCTCTGGATCCTGCTGCATTCTTCTTTGTACTGTCTACTGTAGACTTTCTTTCGTTCCTTTCTTTATGCTCCAACAACAGGAGCAATGGTCGTTTAAGGATCCACACAGGTGTTTCTTCTTCTAGGAGGCCTTTATGGATTCCACCTGACTCTTTTGTCCCAACTAGGACAGTCTTACCCCAGTACTGAGAGCTCTTCTTCCCTTTGCTGACATATCACTAGCAACATAGCATTGAATAGGGACAGAGAAACAGGTAAGATCTGGGGATTGCCAATTCTTTGCCCTACCAATGAGCACCTCTTTCCAAAAAAAAATAATAATAATTAAAATTCTGGCTGCATACCTTTGTAAACTACTATAGTCCTATAATGAAGCATCTAACATAATTGACATCATGCTATAATTAAGACCATAAATGCTTACTGCACTGAATCAAGTCATCAATTATGCTCTGGCAGAGTGGAGTTAGAAGTTTCATTTGGGAATTTTTAAGGCCTTTCAACTTCAGAGTGTTATCTGCTGCATACTACCATTTTAACTTCAGAGTGTTATCTGCTGCATACTACCATTTTAAGACAGGCAGCACACAGAGAGAGGACAGTCCCTGTCATTCTGAAGTCAGCCGATTGTCTTCTGAGGACCCTTAGGTCTCCCAGGAGCCCATGGAACTCAGTTAGAAGGACATGGTGTGTCTCTACAAGGATGCTGTTCACTGCTCCTTTTCTGCACAGGAGCCATGTAGGCCACCACCTTAGCAAGGTGGTTGGACAAGGGTACTTATAGCAAGTAGAGATCAAGAGACTTGAATCTAGCCCAAACATTACCATCAACAAGCTGAGGAATCTTGGGAAAATCTCTGCTCCATTACAGGCTTCAGTCCTCTCATCTATAATAGCATCAACTGCTCCAGAACTCCAGATCCTAAATGTCTGTAGTTATTGTGTGACATGTGGAAACTGAAGATTTTGATCCTTTCTTTTGCTGGTCCCCTGTTGACTTTGGGCTTTGAGGTCATGGTTTCCAAATGGTATTTTACAATAGAAGGCTATGCTATTCTTCTCTGTAGACACTGGGGTATTGTAATGGTCAGCTTTAATTTGTCAACTTGACACAACCTGGGGAAATGAACTGGGGAAGAGTTTCAGTGAGGTTTTGTCTGCATTAGGTTGGCCTGTAGTCCTATGCATGTGAGATTATCTTAATTAATTGATGTGGAGAGCTCCAGCCCACCCTGGGTTACATCATTCCCTAGGCAGGAAGTCCTGGACTTCATGAGACTAGAAAAATCAGTATCACAGCAACAGAAATGAATCTAGGGCACATGTCTATTCCCTGAGTGGCTGATGGGTGAGATTCAGATCTCCGTACCAGTGAGTTCACCAAGCAAGAATAAGCCAGGCTTACCTGACTTTGGGGCTAGCTGGCTATGAGATCTTGAGCAAGGCATCTAATCTCACACAACCCATTTCCTCATTTCTAAGCATCTTTAAACAATAAGCCACGCAGTCTAGAAAGGTTCCAGCTTCTTTTACTTCATTAATCAACAGCATGGCCACCTACCAGCAGCAGCAGAACTGCCTGGAAGCTTGTGAGAAATGTAGATTCTCAGGCGCCAACCCAGACCTCAGGATCCCACTCTCATCATATGACCTGCAGGTGGGTACTAAGTCCCCTGAAATTTGCATGGAATTGCTGAAGCACAAAGTAGGTACTCAACACAATGCAGTCTTTGTGAGGATCCTCCACCCTCTCCTTTCATCTGTTAACCCTTAATGCTTTCATGCTGTGTGCAGCGCCAGGGACAGAGGCCTCTGCCACAGGATTAGCACACAGTAGGACTTCAGTAGGCCTATGGAGACTGACTGAATGATTGGAAAAGGGGAATCAGACCTGGCTCATTCTCTTAAACAGCTGATGGTCCAGGAAGAAATGATGACAGGAGCCCTGATATCTAAAACAGAGTAGGGCTGCTGGAAGGTAGAGGCTCAGATTCACCTGCCTCCTTCTATGACCCAAACGTACCAAGCAGTGGATAAACATCCTCCTTGACAATCTTTACAGCCGCACTGGGAAGTAGATGCCAGTATACACCCATTTAATAATCAAGGAGATTTTGGCTCAAAGAAGTAAGGTAGCTTGTCCCAAGCCACCTTCAGCTAGTACCTGCGCTGACAAAACTTAAAGATTGGCAGCTGCAGAAAGAGCTTTCTGCAGGATGCCCTGGGGAGAGGAAGCACTAGGCATGATGACTTGACTTTGACCATGGGTGTCTCAAGGGCATTCCTGTCTCTCCATGCTCAGGGGAGAGGTGGCAGGAGGCCCTACAAGCAAGAGATGGGGTTGCTATTCCCAGCAAAGGCACTCATCACAGGGCTGCCTGCTCCATGGGCCACTTGTCTGAAACACTTCACTGCCTCTGGCTGCCCCTGCCCAGGCCTCTCTCCTGCACTTGGACATTTTACTTGCAAATACGTGCATCAGATGATGCCAGGCTTCACAATGACAAGTACAGGCTACCGAGAGAAAGGCTGTCTGAGCTTGGGAATAGGGGTAGAGATGCCTTCCCAAAATTGTAAGATGTGGACAAGCCTGCAAGTCCTAATCTAGGTATCCTAAGAGCCAAGACAAGAAGCAGTTGTGCACAGGGCAGGCCCAAGGTCACCAGATATAAAGGCTGTTATATCATTCCCCTGGGTCTTCTCCAGATGGATGAGAACAGGAAATGTGCATGGCAATCAGGTTCCAGGCAATATAATTTCACCACTCAATGTGAGGTGGTAGAGGGCAGAGCACCTGAAATATATATCTGTGCTTTCAGCCTTGCTGGATTTCTTCCCTTCTCTCTACTCTCTTTCCTCCCTTTCTGCAGAGGTTGGGCCTTTGTTCCCTTTCCCAGCAGTAGCTCTTTCAAGTGTTCCTCCTGCCCATGTCAGCAGCAGCTATCTGGGTGCCTGTTTAGAATACACCTCACACTCACTGAATCCGAGCCTCTAGAGCAGGCTCTGCCCTGCCATCGGTGCTTACTGAGCCTAGTAGCAGTGGGGTCTCTGAAGGATGCTCAAGCTTCAGACCTGGTGCCTAAGGGAGCGTCTGGGTAGGCATTTCCAGTGAGCGGCCCCTATAAGGGGAAGAAAGAGGGACCAATGTGGCTGGTAAGACCAGACAGCATAGTGATCCATGCTTGTGATCTCAGCATTTAGGAGGCTAATGCAGGAGTATGGCTGCCAAGTACCTGAACTAGAGTGTAAGACTCTATCTCAAACAAGCAAATAAGTCAGGAAGGACTCCCCAGATTTGGAGAGGGGGCGGGGAATGAAACAGAGTAGCAAAGCCCCACTCTATACCAGTCCTTTTAGCAAGGGCTCATGACTTTAGTTCCATATACAATATGAAAGTATTAAGAGTTAATGAATGGAAGCAGAAGGTTGAGAGGATGCACACACACTGAGACCACATTTTATTAAACACCCACTGTGGGCTTCAGCAGTGCTCTTCAAACTTCAAGGGGTTTAGCACCTACCACTGGGTCATATAAAAAGATTCTGATTCCTGAGGTCTGGGCTGGCACCTCAGAGTCTGTATTTCCCATAAGCTTCAAGGCAATTCTGCTGGTGGTGGACGGCCACAATTGGAGTAGAAGGATTTGGAACCTTCTCGCACTGCCTCAGTGATCATAGATGCTTGGGAAAAAGAAACAGCAGTTCACAGAATTTTCTGTGTCAAGTTGCCTTTGGCGCACCTTAGAGAGGACTGTCCCTACTATAGTTAGCCCTTGACCCCAGCCCTCCCCGATCAGCACTTCTTCTTAAGGATGTGCATCCCTGGACTACGAAAGTATCAGCAATAGTATGGTAGGCTGATGAGAAGACTGTCTTTGAACACTGGAGAGAGTCCCAGAGACTCTAATGCCCTCAATGCAGGGAGGGCCAGATGAGCATTTGAGATGGGTTCCTTGTCAATGTCAGCTAACTCTGGCCGGGGCTGCCGTGGGTTATATTTAATGTGATTTAAAGAAAATGAAAGTTGTCATCTTCTAGCTCACCAACGCAGGAGGCAAATTTATACCCACTATACCTGGGCAATTTTCAAGAGGCTTTGGCTTGGGTCTGGGAGCACAAAGACAGCCCTCAGCTGCACTTCTGTGTTCACTGGGTTTAGGGAATAGAAACGTTGCTTTCTCCAGGGCAACCATGTCTACTGATCTTCTTAAGATTCTGCAGGGGGTGGGGTAGGTTGACTTTCATTTATTCATCAACATTTTGGTAAATTCTCACCCCTATGGACTGTGGCAAGCTGGAGTTGAGAATTTGGTACTCCTCCACCCACCCCTGGGAGAACACAGTTCAGGTGGGGTTAAGGCTCATGTAGAGGGAATTTCTTTTTGCCACCCCAAAAGAAAGTATCTTCTGTCTTCCTCAGCTCCTCATCTCTCTCTCTCTCTCTCTCTCTCTCTCTCTCTCTCTCTCTCTCTCTCTCTCTTTCTCTCNCAGGCTGGTCTTGAACTCACAGAGATCCGCCTGCCTCTGCCTCCTGAGTGCTGGGATTAAAGGCACGTGCCACCATTGCCTGGCTGACAGTGCTTCTTAAAAGAACCATAAACTAACAAATAACCTAGTATTGGACTAGAGATTCTTATCAAATGGTTGGTGTAGTCCAAGGGATTCTGAATTCTGGGAACAATACAAATAATAGATGTAGCTCTAATTGTTTTGAAGTTGTGACCCTATGCTGAAGGGATCACATCTATGAGACAGGACTTAGCACTAATATCTTTTTGCTGAACCAGATCTGAAAGCCACTCTCCTGAATTTTTGATACCAGGTTTCTAAAAGATACTGTACTACTAAAGAAAGAAAATTGTAAAAAGTGATGCCCATTTGCAATATCTATAAAAGAGGACAATTTCTAGTATCAAGGTGTGGAGTAAGGTCAGTTGAATGGCACTTGCAAGTCAGAGGCAACAGTTGACCATTTGGACTTATGGCCCACTCAACAAGAAGAAAATCTTGCTTGGTACCAGAACCTTAGCCAATATCCCAGGGCTAGTGAAGTCATGAACCACAAGGTAGAATCTCCTACATCTATTTGTCTGACCAGCATGATTTCTTACTACATCCTATATCTTATTTTGATACACACACACACACACACACACACACACTTCCCACCTTTGGTTGTAGTGTTTCCCCACACGCATCTCAACTTCACAAGCAGCTGGTAGTGGGTCTCCAGAAGTCAGGAATCACTATTACCACAATCTTCATCCCACTCCCATCCCAGGATGAGACACAGGCTAAGATTTCCATAAACATTTGCAGGATCAACATGTGCGCAGCCTCCTACTTGACAACTCCAGGCGTGCATCTTTTAGGCCTCTAGACTGCAGGTGCTCACTTAGAATCCTTGATCGTCCCCTCTTGATTTAGTCCAGCCTTCCACCCAATCCTCTTTTATAACCTGCCACGTGGAAGCCCGTCCTCCCCTCCCTTAGCCATCTGTATGGGATGCTTCAGGCACCTTTGACACTTTACCTGGCCAATCCACCTCGTGGCTGACTTCTTTCCAATTCCACCTCTGAAACACAGCTAGACTATATCTGTCCACCCAGGGTAGCTCATCAAAGTGCCTCTCATGTACTATAGCCATAGTTCCAAGAGATGTTCCAACCTTGCTCCTGGTCCTCTCAGAAGCAATCAGAGCTGGTCTCACACACTCCTAAGCTCCATCCTCTTGCCTTTACTCAGTCACCATAAACCTACTGCCCTCACCTGGCTTGTAGCTACCACTGCTGCTCTGGGACAAATTAACAGCTTCTACTTCAGAGTCTTCCTACTCAGCCTTACAGTTTTCCATTTCAGCACTTCTCCCAGTCCTCAATTAGGCATTTCTTTATGCATCAGACTGTCTGGTGCTGGTCTCTTTCCTAGGTGGAGCTCCTAAAGGGCTGAAAATTTGAGTATTTTGTCTACCACTGTGTTCACAGCACCCAACACAGGCCCTGGATGTAAGACATATATAGTAAATACCTTCTAAGTGAACATGTACTTAAATTCTAAACATGATGCTCAGAAAAGCCATATTACTCTTGCTCTGCTGTTAGAACTGATTGGCTAGCAAAGGTGAGCCATTCCCCTGATGGGAGGCAAGAGTAGGCAATTCAATTTAATTCTTCTCAGTGTGGTACCCGTCGCTTCAATTACACTCAATTCATCTTAATTTAATTCCAAAAGCTTCACAGACACCCAAGCTCTGACAGCCTTTATTCTAGAAGTAGAAGCGTCACTGAGGAAGACAATCTATTGTCTGCCCTTAGGAGCCGCCTCCTTTCTTCACGCGCATCTTCTGGCCAAGGACAGGTGCAGGAGAGGTGTTTGATCTGGTCCCTACATACAAGCCTGCAAACAGGTAACCGGTAGTCCTAAACTGGCTCTTAAGGCATCACTCATTGATGAGTGTGTTTCCCAAGGTAGCTGCAGAAGTTCAACACAGCGTACCACCAACAACAGTGACTAAGGAGGTGGAGTCTGCGGTGTGCCCTCCTATGACTGGTCAGGTCAGGAATTAAGTGATTGAAGTCCTTTAGCCTGCCTTTCAAGTCTGTTAAAGGGCTTCATGGTTATTTTACTAATTGCTCATATTTTTTCACTTCATCTTACAAAGATGAGATTTAAGGACATTCACTTTCTTCCAGATTGTGAAATGAATGACAGCTGAAAACACACAGTGTGTTATCAACAGCCTGAAGTGTTTACTACCAGAAGCAGTATTAGGGAATGCAGGCATCACAGCCGAGCAGACGGAAATAGCAGAGGGTTTGGCTGAGTTCTCTGGCAACCAAGGAATAAGGGGTCAGGGGTAAGGAAAGAAAGAAAATATACCAGTTTAAACAGTTTTAATTTTTCTGGCATGGGAAGCATACACAGCTTTCTTTGCTACAACCATAACCTGGCAGGAATTTATCAGGAGTCCTGATGAAAGGGCTTGAAGAGGCTGGGGAGACCTTGACTGAATCAGCTTCTCATGACAACAATGCTGCTCAGTCTGACACAACCCCCTCCCCCCCATCCACCCTCAATAAAGGCAAGTCTTTGAGTGGAGGCAATCTGCCTTCTGAAGAGCCAGCTTCCTCCTGGGCTTAGTTTAACCAATTTACTCTTCTCTAGATCACAATGTGACCACACAGCCTCTAGTCGGGAGACTCAGCAAGCTAAGCTGCCCTGCTTCTTACCCTCCTGGACAAATCTCTTTACATTATACCAATGCTCCATGGCCAGGCCATCGCTCTGTAGTTCTGGACCATTCTAGAACTCTCTGGATCTTTATAAGCTCATGATGACTTGTTTATGGAATCAGTAGCCCAGGCTGGCCTTGAACCTGTGTCCTCCTGCTTCAGCCTTCTAAGAGCTGGAATTACAATCCAGCTACAAAGCACAGGCTCTGTCATAACTCTTAAGATGTGTGAAGCATAAACACAGTGTTCTGTTAATAAAGTAATTGGAATAGAGAGCTCATGAGACCCCCCAAATGCAGAAGCTTTCTATGGGTTTTTATTCCAACACCATCCTTATAATATCCCAGTTAAAGATGCTATGGCATCATTCAAACGACTTTAGAGAGAGAAAATGCT
>JAQHUG010000037.1:6854686-6870402 GCA_028555095.1 Dicrostonyx torquatus
AATGCCCCCACTGCCTTAAGTAGTTTTAGTAAAACAGAAGCGCTGGGCGGTGAGGGTCCTTTCCCCCAGTCAATTATAAGGATGACTAGACGGCTGATGGATGCCATGTCTGCAGCCTGCATGGCCTCTCTCTTCTGGCTGTCCGTGCCACCCTGTCTTTCCTCCTGGCCTTACTTACCAATCTTTAACAGAGCACTGTGACTAACACTGAATATTAAAATGGGACATTGTTCTCATAAAATCAATATTTAAACCACACGCGACCAATTCATACTAAAAGGAGAGAAAGACTCAAATACCCCTCTCTCCCCTCTATTTTAATCCTAGGGGGAAGGGCTACTGGGGTGAAGATAAGAGCCCTGCATGCCATGTAAGGAAAAGCTGTAATTTGAATATATGCACAGGTTCTCAAGGGGAACATTCTAAATCACCAGCAGCACTGCTATTCCAACGATGGCTTTCCCAACTTTGCACTTGTTCCTCTCTTGATTGGCCCACCTCTGGGGCTTTTCACTCCCGTAGAAACCTGAGCTCAGCATGGAAAAGGTAAAAGGGTAGTCTCTAAAGGGTTTGGGAGGTGGTGGGCAGGGAGGTTTCTTCTGCAATGTGAAGATTCTAGAGTCTCCCTGTGTTCCACTCCCTCAGACCACTCCTCAATTCCTTCCCATCTCCAGGGCAGAAGGTTGCATTGAGGAGTGTTTGCCTTCTGCAGGCTTTGGTGGTGGGTATCACCAGGACATACAGGTCTGCTCCATCTGTGCAGGCAGCACACCCATGGTACATTTTAAAAGGCCTACTGCTCTTGCTCTTTAACACCCAGCATGGCAGCATCCCTGTGGAAAGGAACTGGGAACCTCCTGCGGGTTCTGTGTTCCTTCAGCATCAGCGTCCCACCCCAACCTCCCCTTTCACTGCTGAGCTCTGCAGGCACACAGGCTTGCTTAAGGAACAAGCAGGGCCTGCATGGAGCATTGGGAGCTAGGTCAACAACATTAAGTGGAGCTGAGAGCAGCCTTGCAGCATGAGCAACAAACAGATCTGCACTCCCAAGAGGAACCCTTCACCCAAGAGCAGAATCATGACAGTCTGTGTGTGTGTGTGTGTGTGTGTGTGTGTGTGTGTGTGTCTCAAATGGGTCCCTTTCGTATCTCTCAGTCTTCACTGAGCACTCAAACCTCCCACAGGCATGGATAAATGGCTTCCACAGTGTCAAAATGATAGAAGCCCACTGCCAGGGCTCCCCTTTTGCCTGTGACCTGGGGCACTTCCTGACACCTCTGAGGCCCAGTTTTCTCTCTTGTCCCATGGAGATGGTTACCCTTACTCTCATAGAATATTGCAAAGGGCACAATAGGAGTATTGAATAAAAATAATGACCAGAGGAGGTATCAGTACCTGAGCACTGTATTCCAGGCCGTATGCTATATGCTCCATGTATTTTGTCTCATTTGTCTTATAACAATTCTGCAAGCTAGAAACTCTCCCCATTTATGGGTGTAGTAACTGGGGCTCAGAGGAGTTATGTAACTAGATGAAGGTCACACAGCCAACTTGCAGAGTACAATAGTGCCTGTTTTCATTGACTTATTCACTCATCATTATTTCTCCATACTGGCCATGCAGAAGTCAACCACATGGTCCCCACCCTCAGGGCACTTACAGCCCTTTTTACTGGAACACACAATACTCAGAATCATGGAAGTTTAATCAATTCCAGTCCCACCAAACACCAAGTTTGGCTCTACACACCAAACCTCTGGGACAATGTTGCCCCCATGGCTTAGTCTGGTGATGTAATTGAGGAAAGAGTACTGGCTCAAGTGGGCCCTCCAGGAATGGTAACTGGATGCATTGGCCAAGGAAGGATGGCATATGCATTTTCCTTATATCTGAAGTACTCCTAGACTTATAGATCAGAAAGGAACCTTGAAAAAGAATAGGGCCATTTATCTGCCTGACAACCACATCTGAACTCTTCTTTGTTGGAAAGATGTAGCTGGGGAAACCTGCTTTAAAAACTTGGTTAGACAAAGCCTGTATTTACAAACAGGTGAACTTAAGGGCATTCCTGTGCCCTTAGAGACAGAGCCTTCTGCTGCATTTTAAGTGGGATTGATTTGATGAGCTTTCTTAGCACACAGCTTTTCAGGAATGCAAAACACCCCTGCCCTTAGCATCTTAGGCTTTCCGAAAGGGAAACTTTGCCTTTCTCCCGGTTCTGTTTCGTGTTTATACCTCTAAAAAAATTCTGCGGCAGTCTTTCCTTCGATCTGGCTTGCACTGTTGGGCCTGTGATACCTCCATCAGTGTTAGTGATTTCCCCCCTAATACAAACCAAGAGAAATATTGGGTAGAGGGAGAGGGCGAAGGAGAGGCAGAGTTAGATATTCCCAGGAGATCCGCAGCAACTCCTTGGTTAATAGTATCACTTAAGGGTAAGACTTGACATCATTTCCTTGAATCTTTCTAGCTGCTTCCAGGGGCTTAGGCTGTCTAAAAAATCCTCTTCTTGAATACACTCAAAAGGGAACCGTTAAGTGGCACCAAGCAGTTCTGAATTTGCTGAACCAGGATGAACCCTCAGGTCAGGTCCTGCCCTCGCTGCCCAGAAGCAGAGAATTACCAAGACTTGATGGATGGAATGGAGCAAACTTGTGTCAGAAGCAGAGGTTAGCCAGCTGAATGGCCCTGCCGCATCCTTCCCTCCCCAATCTAAGGTCCTGCTCTTCATTCTTGGGGTTCAGAGCTATGTCTTGGCCTTCTGAAGGGTCCTATAACAGTTACAATTGCCCAGAGCTGCTTAGCCTCTTCCAGCTGAATAGTGAGTTACACCACTAGTTTCAGGCTGGACCACTTTGACCTTGAAACAGGAAAAGGAACTGAGTCTGTGTGGTCTCTGCTGTGCCAGTTACTGGGCTCTACAGTGACCCTTCCCTTCCCGTCCCATCCCTTCTTCATCTAATCTTTCCTCTTTTTCCTCTTTTCTCTGTGTGTGGCAGTGTGTGTATGTGCACGTATCTGTATGTGTGTAGAAATCAGAGGACAACTTTTAGAATTCACTTTTCTCCTTCCACCTTGTTTTGAGGCAGTTTCTCTCTTGTTTCCACTTCTTTACATATTCCAAGCTAGATAGCCTACAAGTTTTGGAGGCAACTCTCCTGCCTCACTTCCTATCTCATCATAGCACAGCATCCAGGGTTTTTTTTAGGGGGTTTGAAAATTGAACTAAGGCTTCCAGACTTACAAGGCAACCACTTTTATCCAGTGAGTTCAAGGAATGCTTTCTTGATGCCCATTCTTCAGATGCGAAAGCTGAGTCTCAGAGAGGTGAGCCACTGGCCCAATGCTCCACAGCAACATGGTTACTATGATGACAACGAATCCAATTTGTCATTCTCCTTCTCTTATGCCATCCTGAATTATTCAGTCTCCAGAATCTAAATGACTAGGGAGGGGCCTAAGATAGATTTTTTTTAAATAAGTGCCTTATTGTCATAATGACCAAGAAAAGACGACTTCATCAACTCGAAGATACAAAGATGTAAGGCAGAAGAAGAGGCCACATGCTGGAGATGAGGGATGCTCACAACTGACGTATCTATGGTCTAGATTCTTCATTTCTTTCTCCTTCTTTTCTTAAATATTTGAGCACAGCACATGGTAGATACTCAGAGACGGCCTGAGCCCACATCCTTCCTATTGACAAGGAAGGCCTTTCACTCTCTGAACATGCCTTGAACTTTCCAGATGACCCAGTGGTTCTGAGCAGAGGATACCCGTCTTCTACGCCACCACACTGACACGGGCTTGCTATGATGGTAGCAGCCTGGTGCTCTCATGTTCCTTGGGGTGATTGAGAAGTACCTAAGCTTTCTGTCATTCCAAACTCGTGCTCTGTACCCCCTGGAGCTGCGTTGTTCAGGAGGGTACAGAGGTTCACAGCTTTGCCCAGGTTTACTCTTAATGGACTCAGTGCTGCCACTGCTCTTGGTTCCCACACCCTCCTCTCCGTGGAGGGGCCAGGCTTCCCGAGATCGATGGCCCCCACTAATGGAGATCTGGTGAGGACACCTGCCTGCACACACAGCCCAGCTAGCATTCAAATAACTGTTGATTCTACCCTACAGTTGCCCCCACACCAGAGCCACGTGGGCCTCCGGAGGTTTCCTGTGCTGTCTGTCTTGACCAGCTGCAAAACTTACTCCCTAAACTTTTGCAAACCACTCCTTAAAGATCACACGCACACTGCACATGCACACACATATCTGGAGACACTCAGATTGCTACATTTGGAAAACAAAATAATTCTTTGGGCAAGTCATTCACTGCCTTAGACCCAAGATTCTTCACTCATAAAGCAGAAGAATGTTTCCATTCCATTCATGGGTGGATTTGATGGTCCCTTCTACATGTAACTCTGCTGAGCCCTGGCTGTGGGAAGTGTGGCAGAGAAGTTTTCTTAATTGACTATGTCTATTGCCTGAAATTTTAAGGCAAAAAAAAATCTTGCTTCAACTGTAAAAAAGAGAAAATTGTAAAATCAAAATGAATAAATGTTTAATTAAATGTCTACATAATGGGATGTTACATAAACATCATTAATTGTTAAATTTGATATCCATAAAAATTTGATTATATTTGAAAACAATTTGTTCCCTTAAATTGCTCCCTCTGAAAGGAGTTTTCAAATATGTCCTGTGATTGCCGAGGGCTTGCAGCTCCACTTTGCTCTTTGCCAAATGCTTTCAGAAGCCAAACCATAAAACTCTCTTTTAAACGTATTACAGCTAAAATTGTCAGCGTGGAGTGTGGGTGACTTGCAATATACTTGGTGAGAAGTAGGGTTAAAATCTCTAAAAGCATGAGTACTGGGGCCAAGGCGGGGGTTGGAGAGATGGCTCAGTGGTTAAAGATACACAGTGCTCTTGCAGAGGACCTGAATTTGGGTGCATCACAATTGCCTGTAACTTCTGCTCCAGGGCATCCAACACTCTCTTCTGGCTTCTGTAGGGATTGCATTTACATGTGCAAACCCACACACAGATACTCACAAATAAATAAAATAAAAACAAAAACGAGGTCTTAAAAGCAAACTCAGGGCTGATGCCTTATAACCAGAACTGCTATTTAATGAAGCAGCTATTCGATGCTGGGATCCTGTCAAGCCTTTTGCATGAGCTTGTCCAGGCTTCCATACAATCTTGACTATACAGTCAGATTTGAGCATCCACGCTGGCATCTATTACATTTGCAGGATCGACCCTCATGAATCACAACTATTTTATAACAGTGTTTACATGATATGCATACACACTTTTTGGGTCATTGTTCCCCAAATATAATATAGCCTCTCTATACAGTCTTTACATTGTACTAAGTATTTTAAGTTGTCTAGAAGTGATTTAAAGAGCAAGAGGCTGTGCATGGGTTATTTACGGGGCTTGACCATCTGTGGGTTCTGGTATCTGCCAAGGGAACTGCAGTGCCCAAGATGCAAGAGACCACTGCACTATTCTCATATTCTCGTCACTAGTCTCATTTACATACAAAAAAAAGAACTCAAATGTCAGTCATCCTTCCAAAGACATGTGATAGCAAGTCATGGTCAGAATTGAAACCAATGGCTTCAGGTTCATGCTCTTAGTGACCTTATCAGCTAAGATGCCTGGCAACCCTGGATATTTCCAGAAGAGAAAAATAGACCATGGCAGGCTGAAAGGAAGGGATATAAATGTCCAGATTTAGGAGCGCAATTCATGCTGCATTAAGTAGATTGCGGTTCTTATTTGTCTCTGTACTCCTTAACTCTGTAGTTCCCTGTCCAGACGTCTCCTTTATTGCTGGTTCTCAGCCCCACATACATGCTCTCAATAATTCAAGTCACAAATAATGAAGAACTGATGGCTACCAACAGTCCATCAACAACTTCCAATAGCATCTAACCTCCTCTTGTTCTCACAAGAACTCCCATTTTATCAACAAGAGAACTAGGGTGGTTTATAGATTTGAAATATTTTCCCCATGACATCGGCTTTCAGTAGTGTACCACAGAAGGCAGACTCTGGGCTTATTGGAAAGCCAACTCTGTTTCAGTCCAGGGTATATGCTAAACAACCCTGCAAGCAACACATTTATTGCATGAAAAGCAAAGCCCCCTCTTGGAGGCAGCCAACAGCTAATCGCTCTCTGCTCTACTGTGAATAGTTGGGTGTGCATCCTTCTAGACTTCAGCTATATGCTTTAGCATCCTAAGTATCTATTGATCTGTTTGCTCCTTCTCTCACTTATTTTGATAGATTCCTTCTCTCTACATGAACAGACAGATGCAGAGGGACATGTAGAGAAATGATAACGCCCATCAGGGATGCTGTGACCCCTTAGGGCAAGGCTTAGCAGATGCTCATATGATTAGGACAAGAACACGGGGTCCCTCCTGCTCCTTCCATCACACTTCTGCCCCTTGGCAAGGTTTCCCTCTGTGACACACCATTATATCTGCTCTTACAATGAGGTGAAGTGGCGTGCCATATTCTCAATCATAGGAAGTATTAGCAGAAAGGGAAATCTGCCTAGGAGGAGGAGCAAAAGTCCGCCTGGATGCTGTTTCTCTGGTCTTTGCTAAAGAGAAGCCATAATTCAAGTTATCCAGAAAACAGTACTGGGCAATCAGCTGAGTTACTGGGGGACAACGTGGTGCTGTCTTGATGCATGCCTGCCCAAGGCCGGTAGAACATTTGTAAGTGGGGACTCACTAAACTGTCAAGTGAAGAACTTGGCAGAAGAAGAATGGAATCTCCTCTGAGAGCTGTGTGAAGAAATGCTGGTTATGGTGCATTCTTACTTACAAAGATGAGAGAGAATTCTATTCTCTGAGCCTTATCCCCACACCCCAGACCCGTCCTGTTCTGTTTCCAGAGCCACCATTTAAGGCAAAGAAAAGCATCTGTCTCGCTGAAAGAGCAAGAGAAGCCTCTGGGGGTTGGTGACTTAAACTACAATGCTCTTGCTTTTGCACACTGTCCGTGGAGGAGGACTCGGCAGCTGCAATGACCTGAAGGAGAAGGGTAACTGACAGATGGTGGGAATAACACAGCCAAAGTAGAGGCTGCGAGGCCAGGAAAGTGGGAAACCTGTGAACTCAAGGCTGTGTGATCTTGGGCATCATGCTTACCTTTTCCATTCTTCAGCTTCATGTGTGAAATGATGACTACAAATCTACCCCAAGTTATGTAGAACTTGTGCTTGTATAGTATGGTCAGTCCTGCTGTAACTCACATTGTATGTGGAAGAGTATTATAACTACGTACAAGATAATACAGGCAAAGTATTAAACACAATGCTTGGTGTGTGTGTGTGTATAGAGTAGTTCAAAATCACACTAATGTTATTCATATTATCAGTAAGCTGTGGACCCTCATCATATTGTCATCTCAACACTCAAACACTTGATTTCTATGGACAGCTATATGTTGAATGAATGTATACACTAGGTTGATCACAGTGAGATGCTAAAGGCTGTGTTGCCTGATCCATCTCTCAACCTCTGGACCTGGGCAGGTGCTATTAGCAGCCTCTCTTAGAGAGTTAGTTAAAGCATCCATTTTGGGGAGTTAACTCTATAATGGCATCAATAAAGCCTGGGTTCAAGTCCTGACCCTGCCACTTGCTATTTGGAAGCAAGCATTAAGAACTCTATTGCCTGGGGCCACACATAGCATCAGAGGGAAAGCCTGAAGGAAGCTGGGAGGAACCTAAGACTGTCCACATGGTGGCCTGAGGCATGCTCCCCTTTCCTCTGCCCTGTGCTCCCTCTCTGCAAGACAGCCATGAAGGCTGGCTTGGGGAAGCAGACACTGCAACACTGGCAAGTGAGCTGCTCTCCTCGGCATTGCCAGGCCTTGCGACAAGAAATGTCGAGGAGCGGCCTCCCACCTCCCTGCGGCTACTAGCTTCTCTCATGCCTCAGGAGCTTGAATTGAAATGTTCATGGAAAACTCCCACACATCACCCATGACCATTTAACACAAAATTAACTTTAGAACACCAAGTGGGCCAATCACACGGGAGTCAGTCAACACACCTTGGGCCAGACTTGCTCCAGGGGTATGGGGCACTGCGTCCTCCAGTTCTTCCCAGTAGACTTGGCCTCTGAGACAGTTTCCTGAAGTCCAGTTCATTAGAGGAGGCTGCTTACAGAATGATGAGTCATAGTGGTGGGGGTAGAGTTTGGTCTTAATAGTCCAGCCAATCTTTACAGATCAAATGATGCTGCTATAGGATATGGCTATTTAATGATCAAATCCCTAGAAAAACACGACATTGGCCGAAACACTTCATGGGTAAAAATGGCACACCTGAGGTCTCCTGCCTCACAGGAAATCATAGCAGGAGCCAAAGCGTGAACCAAACCAAATAGAAAGCAGCAGGAGCCATGAAGAAACCATACTCTGCAAGTCAGGCCAGGTCAGCGCCCCCAGGTGCAGGCCTCTCGCAGCCTGGCCATCAGTGATCCCACTCTTGTTTGCCCAGATTTGTCTCCTGAAAGCTGGACTGTTGCACTGAGATAATACTAATATTTACTGAGCTTTCTGCACACGCCAGACACTGCCTAAGCCCTTTGAGTGTATCTGTGCACTTAATCCCCAAATATCCCTGTGAGGAAAGCTTGCTAATTCTGTCTTGGGGGAAACTGACACCCAGGAAAGGAAATAAGGTCCCCAAGGGCATCAGACTTACTAGCAAAGCTGGGTTTGGACCCAGACAGGCTGGCTCCAGTATCTGAGCTTTTAGCCACCACTCTGATGGGCCCTGTCTCCTCCTGGGATAGCGGGGAGCAGGAAAGGCCGCCACCATCTGCTTAGAATGCCGCAAGATGCAAGATGGCAGAGCATTCTGCAGAGTGGAGGGCACCAGGTCGCTTAGTGCAAAACATCTGGGATCCCCACGATGCAGGGCCTTCTTCACTGTGACTTTCATTTCCCCTTGTAACTGTGAGCTCAGTCAGAGGATAAGCTCCAGCAGTATTCACAGTAAGATAGTGAACGAGCTAAAGAGGCGACTAGCATTCCCCACTTGAGAAAAGGAGACCCCAGGCTCTTCTAGTAACACATCTCAAATGACAGGCAGCAACCTCCCGCATAGGCCCCTTGAATTAAGTGAACTCTGAGACATCACACCTCCACATACACTCAGAAACTCTCCTCCTCTGCTCCCTTTTGATCTCTGTAATTTCCTTTAAAGATCACATTGAGTATTGAGCCACAGCCCAAAGAAATCAAATTCTAACCTGATCACAACATCACCCCCATCTTTAAAAAGCTACCATGCTCTCTCCTTGAGTAACTGATGCTTCCAAGTTAGGCTGGGATTCAAGCTGAGGTGCCGGACTCTATGTGCTTGCTTTCATTATTTTTCATTTTTCATTGACTCATTCACTTTTCTCTTAAATAGAATGAGTTATGGTTCTCGTTGCCTTTAAAAATGTTCCAGGGGCCTGGGGAGATGGCTCAGTGCAAGCATGAAGATGTGTGTTAGAATCTTCAGCATTTATGTAAAAAGCCAGGGATAGTTATATGTGCCTGTAACCCCAACATTTTTTCCATTATCTCAGAAAGCATCTTTTATTAAAGTATCTCTTACTTCAGCCTCCACCTATGTAGCGTTGGAATTGTCCTGTGGCTCTTAGCAAACTCTCATTTCAGCTTGTTAAATTAAACTATACCAATGTCCACCTTTTTAGTCTATTAGGTGTGAAGTCTGACTAGAGTTATTTGTACCTCTGAGGGCTGGAAAAATCAGTGGTCACCATTCTGTCTCTGTCCAGCATGGGCTCTTTTAAAGAAGGTAGTTTTAAAGGTTTCTTTTCTATGCAGATGTGGCTAGTGGGAATTTAAGTCATCTTTTTGTTTTGTTTTTACTGAACTATACATTCTTTCTGCTCCCCTCCATCCCTCCCTTCTCCCCTTTTACCCTCTCCAATTTACTCAGGAAATCTTGTCTTTTTCTCCTTCCTATGTAGATCCATATATGTCTCTCTTAGGGTCCTCTTCATTTTCTAGGTTCTCTGTAATCCCAATATTGAAGAGAAAAGGGGCAGATCCCATGGGCTTGCTGGCCAGCCAGCCAGCCTGGCCCAAACAGTGAGCTCCTGGTTCTCTGAAAGATCCCACCTCAAAGCAATGAAGCACACTTGATGTTCTTCTCTGGCTTCTGTATTGGCACGTGTGCTCACACACTCATCACAGAGTGCAGAGTGCATGTGCATGCTTGGGCACTGCACCCTGTGAGTATGTAAGTACACATTCATGCACATGTGTGTTTATGCACACGTACATGCGCCCCCCTCCACTTCCAAGGATAACCCCTTCACATGGTCCTAAAGTATCTAGAATAGGCAAAAACCTCTTTTATGGGTACTTCCAGGCTCCCAGGCACTTCTATTAATAAGTCTGCACACTGTTCAATTGGCATCATCGTTCTCTTCATCTTGGACTATCAAATAAGAGGCCACAGGCTCCACCTTCAGGGACCCTTTTCTCACTTTGTGCAAGTATGTGTTCAATGAAGTGTTTTGAGGTTGAGTTAATAAATAGTCTGGGAACTGATTTACAATGGAACAGCCTTGGAAACTTGTTGAATTAAAGGGAAAAAAAAGCCAAGGAAACCTGCCAAAGGCGTGAGCTATGTGCTTGCCTTCTCCCTTCTGGGTTCCATATTCCCAGGCTCAACACGTTGTAGATAAATCAAAGAGATTTTGGGGGAAATTTGCATTTGTATTGAACTTATACATATTTTTTCTCCTTGTTATTCCCTAAAACTGCAGGATAACTATTTGCTTGGTATTTGCGCTGTGCAGAATCTTAAGAATCATCGTGGGCACAGGTCTTAATCAAACACTCATTCTACAAAGGAGAATCAAGCATCCTCAGATGTTGGTTCCCCACAACAGATCCCCTATGAATATGAAGGGACAGCTATACACCTGCATGTGAAGGTTTTCCTTTCCATGTAATGACCGTCCCCTGGCAGCAAATATGGGGCATGCCTTTCTGTCTAGTACACCTGGGTAACCGGTTGTGTAGAATATGTAGGCCTTCAGTGCTTTAACACAGGCTAATCAGGTCCGTCTTACACAGAACAGGCATGGAGAGGTTATTTCTGGTCATCAAAGAAGAGGGACAAGATAAACCATGCTGGGGGGCTAGTCCTGAGTGGGCATCAGAAATCATCTAGAGAAAAGTGATGATGTAGAAGGAAGGATACAATGGGGGATGAAAGAAAAAGAGTCCTCAAAAGAATTCAGAAATGTTTGTGTGTCTGCATGAGTGTGAGTGTGAATACACATGATAGGGAGAGGGAGGGGGAGGGAGGGAGAGACAGAGAGAGACAGAGAGAGCTAAAGACAGAAAGCAAAGTGGAGATCCATGGAGACCAGATAAGACAAGTATAGATGAAACAAAATAGGGTTTTACTCTCTGTCCCAAGTCTATCTCTGGGTCATTATCTACATTTCATCTTCTTAGCCATTATCACCACCTGAAATTGATATATTTGTGTGTCTACTTGTTTACTTTTTAAAATTTTTGAGGGCCTTATTGACATGTAAGTTCACTGGGAGAAAGACATTCTGCCCCACTCCAATGCAGAACCCCAGAGACCAGGCCAAAGGGACAAAAGAACACCCATTATGTGAGTGGATGACAGAGACTTGGTGGCTATTCTCACACCTAGACTTTAAAACAAGAAGTAAAGAGTGGTGTGCCACAGGCTAAAAGGGTCCCTTGGGAGATGAGCAGTCAGCCTTAGGGGAAGTGGGGTGGTAGGAACAGTGACTCACAAGCCTGTTTCTGGCAACGGCAAGGACCCCCTGACAAAGCTTTGCAGAGGCACTGAGCTATGTGACATGGCATTTATTTATGGAATGTCTGTGTGTGCACGCCTGGCTGGCAGCTGCCATGACAGTAAAGGGTCTGTGCTGCCCCTGTCTTCCAGATCTCTGGCAAGTTGGAGAAACACACATATAAAGTGACGGGCAGACACTGCATCACCAGGCAAACAAGTCCACTTCTTGGTCAGGTTCCCATCATTGGGAAGACATCTATTTTTCACTCTTAGAGGAGGAAGATAAATAAACAATGAAACAAAAAAGGAAGCAGTTGAATGTCGAAGGTCAGAGAAGCCCTTATGCCAGGGCAGACAGAGCTCAACCCAACTGGGCAATCTGGTGTTAGCCGAGTGGCCTTGGGCAGGACCTATCACCTATCTGAACTTGTGTGTTTGCCATCTGCACAGCCTACCTTAAACAGGGTTAGGGTAAGGATAGAGGATAAGAAAGTGTGTGGTCCAATGCCTGGTATGTAGCCGCAGCCCTAAGTGCCAGTTCTCTCTTTCGTCCCCTTGGGGAAAGCACTATCTCTTCCAGGAGTCTTGTCTCCCCTATCCTGGCTCTGTTCATTAATATATCCAAGGGAGTTCACCGTGACTCTATTGCATGCCAGCTGAAAGACTGGCTTCCTCTTCCAGACTGCTTAGGTTCATTTCAAAGCTCCATCACTCAGATATGTGACCTCAGAAGGGTGGGTCATCACTCTGGACGCCAGTTTCCAAAAGAAGTCAGCGATGTCCGGCATGGAGAGAGGATAAATGCACACTGTAGGCAACACATCTAGAGCAGTGACAGCCCCTTCTGTACCCAGACCTCTCTCCTGTCCCACCACCGTAGCAAAATTCCTTTGTAAGCACAGTGCCTATGCCTAAGCTGTGCCCTCTATCTAGAATACCATGATTCCATATCTTTCTGTCAGTGGTGCCCCTTTAATGTAGGTCCAGCCTCAGGGACCTCACCAACATGTACATTTTGTGGACTACCCAGTCTCAACTTGATCCTCCATCCCAAGACACCTACGTCTATGACAAACCTCCACTGTGTCAGTTTCAGAATGACTTCTACTATACAAAATTAGTTTCCCTGTGTGGTTGGTTTATTCATTGTCCCTCCCTGTCCCACTAGAATGTAGACACACAAGACTAAGGACTGGCCTGTTTGTCCCTTGGGACAGTGTCTGGTGTGTATTGAAAGATGGATGCATGAAGATGCTGGAGCGCCTGGTGGCACGCAGTGTTTTCTTAGAATTTTGCCATTCTGTGCCCTATTTGGGATCTGTGGTAAAGGCCAGGTTTCCTCTAAATATGGAACCCAGCTAACTCTGCACTTGACAAAGCCCAAAGATAGATCTTACTGGGTTCTCAGGAGCTTCTTATGACGTGTGCCCTCCCTTATTAAGTCACAGGGACTTGCAAACTGCCTCCTGGAGCTGCTACTCCCGTAGACCCATCTCAAAGGTCATGGAGGCTGTAGCTTTCTCTCCCATAGCCTTCCAAAATGTCTCTATCAGGTTGCAGCTTCTTCTTCTCTCCAGATGACCAGAAACCTGAATTCGATCCACACTCAAGGGAGGAATCAGTCAGGCATACCCAGGGTCTGCAGGCTCTGAGACTTTCCACTCACTTAAGGGTTTGTGAGTGGCTTCGGGGCACAAAGAAAGAATGGCACTAGGGTATTGTCCTAGGGTTCCAGCCTGTCTTTGCAGAGTAGGTAGCATGAGGAATGTCTACTTTGTAGAGAACTTAAGTGGATACAGGAGACTTATGCAAGTAAAGATGTTTCTAAGGGTCTGAAATTGGAATAAAATCCAGACTTCATGAAGGATTGGGGCTTTGGACAGATCAAACAGTAAGTTCTGACTGCTGTAGGAGAGGTGTGGAGGACCACGAAGGAAACATTCTACAGGCTAGAAGCATGGGTGACTTTTAGATGGGAGGGGTACACCCAGCAGTCCCTCTACTTCTTCTCACGGCATATAGAATAGGCTGACTGCAATCTGCAAACTCAGCCAGCCAATTAGTTGTAGACCTGGGGTAACCTATGTGTGGTGATATTTTATTTCCAAGTTCAGAGAGTAAAGCAGTTGTCCTGGTCAGCCTTACAGACCATGCAATGGTGAAACACACCTTTAATCATACTAGCTAGCCATAGAATGCAGGTGGTAGTGGCACAGGCCTTTAATTCCGGCCCTAGAAAAGAATATAAAATGGGATAGGAGGCGACAGCTCTCACACACAGTCTCATTCTGAGATTTCTGGAGGCAGGATCGCCATTTTGGAATAAGGTAGAAGTAAGAGCCAGTGACTGGCTTTTTTTGCTTTTCTGACCTTCAGGTTGAACCCCAATTTCTGTCTCTGGGTTTTTATTAATCATGCTACACCTGTGCTACTTTGCTGAGCTCCAATATTCTCACCTTTGAAATGGACATAATAATACTTCCCTAATTTAAGATAGGGTTTTAGTTCATTCAGTAGGCAAAGTACCATGTATGCATGAGGATCTGAGCTCAGATCTCCAGCACCCACAAAAAACTTGGGCATGGTACCTCACATCTGCAACACTGGTCCTGAGGGAGAAGGAAAGAAACTGAGACCAGTCAATTCCTCGAGCTTGTTGGCACTCATTCTGGCCAGTTGGTGTGCTCTGGGTTCACTAAGAGACCTTGCCTCAAAAAGGGCAGAGAACTATAGTGGAAGACACCCAGTGTCAGCCTCTGACCTCAACATGTGTGTACACCTACATGTACACACACACACACACACACACACACACACACACGCACACACACACACTCCAAAATATTGGGTAATATTGAATGAGACGATACATATAAAATATTTAGCATCATCCTGCGCACAGACGAACAACTCAATTAAAGGTATCTATCATCATTTCAGTTGAGTTTATTCCCACTGGCTTCTCCCTTTGAGACCCAATTTGAGCTAAATTTATCCTGCTACCCCTATCTGGTGTTTCCTCACAAAGCCCTGTCTTTAGTGAATAGAAAATAACTGCCATTTCCATGAACCTTGCAACACAAGGAAGATGGCAATGACCTTTGTGCAGAGAGGGTCAGATGACTTTCTCAGAGCAGGTAAGTCAGAGTCAGGACAAGCTACTTTCAAAGCCACTCTCTTTTAATGCTATCATAGGATTCTTCCAGGGTCAGGAGAAAAAAGAGAGACTCTATTTTCTGCCCTGGGAATTGAGTGCCAATGGATACAAGGGGTCTTTCACTCCAGTCATGCCTAGAAGACAACCTTAAGGTTACAGTCAGGAGCTAATCTTCCCAGAATCCTTCTCCACCCATTCTGGAAGGACATAGCCCTGAGATGCTTTCTCAAGTCAAAGAATTGGAACCTGGGGCCAGTGGAGATGGGCAATAGGATGAGAGAATTAGGGAATGAGTTCTGAAAGGCTTCCTCCTATGGCCAGAGAGGCTCCCAGTTTTTCTCTCATCACAATGGCACAAGGTATTTCTAGGCCCACCAGGACAGGACAAGGATGCTGTGCTGATGATCGTCACCACTGACTGGGCCCATTGCTGTTTATACACCTATGTGTTCTCGTCATCTTCCCAGTCATTGTGAAGCAGGTGCTGCTCTCATTTCACAGAGAGAAAACTGAGGCTTGAGGTGACAACAGTGTTTCCCAAGTGCTGCACTATTTTAAGAGATGAACCGCAGCTCTAAGAGGGCCTGTGAAGTTCCAGAGCCTGGCGGGTATACGCTCTCTCCTCTTCTCTCCCTGTCTGTCTCTCTCTGTCTTTGTTTCTTTCCTCTCTCTCTCTCTCTCTCTCTCTCTCTCTCTCTCTCTCTCTCTCTCTCTCTCT
>JAQHUG010000037.1:6873647-7026092 GCA_028555095.1 Dicrostonyx torquatus
AAGCTTCCTGCTTCCCAAATCTCCTGTTCTCACCTCTACTTCCTGTCTGGTTTTCCCACCTATACTTCCTGCCTGGCCAATCAGCATTTATTTAAGACATGATTGATAGGATACCAAATTGTCCCGCACCATTAGTGTGGTGTCTATGTGCATGTGTATTGGGGGGAGGCAGTCCTTATCCTGTGCAAGAAAACATTTTGGAGCAAACAGCTCTCTTCTGGGGTAGGAAGTTATCTTGAACATTTTAGAAGCAGCTGTAATAGTCTTGCCTTCCACCCAAAGTTGGGAAAAACAAAAAAGTTTCTAGAATTTGATAAATGTCCCATGGGATGCAAAGCCACCAAAAGCTGAAAACCTCTGGACTAGAAATAGACACAGAATTGGCACTCTGAAAATTACAGTGTCACCCACTCTCCAATGACCTTTTCTCCTCTTCCTCCAGAGTAGTGAATCCATTTTTATAACCAGTGGAACACAGAAAATAAGGCAACATGATGGCGCCTCTGGTGATCCTGGAACACACAAGAAACTTCCAGAGGCCTAAGAGGCATAGGGGTTCAAAAATTTAAAAATAAGACAACTTTGCCTTTTAATAGCTAAGAACCCCTAAGAAAATAATATGCTTAGAGTCTCTGCTTTATTTTTTGCAAAAGCAGAAATGACCATGTCAGCTCTCCAGACTTATGACTGAAAGGAAAGGATTTGAAATGAGCAAAATGCATTATTCAGTGCCTGACAAACAGGCAGAGCTAACCCTGGGGTTACTTGTCTTGGTCCAGTCCTTATAGCCTTCAGGGACCTCAACAGAGAGATGAATTTCTCTATGTAGTCTAGAGTATCTTTCTCATGTCACAGGAAAGTGGTCATTCAGGCATGGAGTTTCTAGGAATAGCACCTTGACTTTTCTGAAAGAAGAGAAACAAAGAGATGTGCTTCAGATGCAGCTGTCCTGGACACCTGGTTGAGTAAGAGTTCCGGGCGCCTGGTTGAGTAAGTGGTAACAGAAAGTGAGCTGTAGCCGGTCAGGGACTTTTCATCCTATAGGGTGCATTCCAGGTACCTAGTGGCAGCTGAATAAGCAAGTATCTGTCTGCTTTAAGGTTTGATTGGTTTCCTAGACCTTGGTTTCTTTTGAGAGTTTTTACTCTTGGCTTCACCATAGTCAAAGAGGGTGTTCATACCTCCCATCTGCCATTAGAAACTCAACTGCTGGGAGATTGGTGCACAAGAGAGGCAGATCTAGCAAAGACCAGAAGGAAGGATAAAAGAGTACTGCAAACTCTTCCATCATTACAAGGTTAAAATAGTCCAAGGTTGTTGTGGGCATTAAATGAAGGCTTAGAACAGGGCCAGCAACACAGTGGACACTCAGTACATACTGCTGATAGCATCATTGGCCCACTTTTGAACAGCGTCCTCCCAGGACTGAACCATTTCACTCCAGTCTCAAATTCTCAGAAAACAGACTTTGATTGAAAGATAGTCTCAAGTGAAGGAGTTGGGGGTTATCTGTCCAAAGTCACTCATCCAGGTTCAGACCTGCTTTTGGGTTTGGTAGACTTTCCTAAAGGTCAGATTTTTCAGACAAGCCCAGATAATATATGTTAGCTCTGGAGACTACAGCACTCCTGCCACCACTACTTGATTCTTTACTGGGCTATAAAAGCAGCCATGAGGGATCATATCAACAATACAGGACTGTGGTCCAATAAAAACTTTGTTGACAAACACAGTTATCTGGCTCAAAGTCTGCCAGTGAATTCCTGTGCCCAGAAGCTGGGCAGCTCCTACCTGCTCACTCACCAGATAGGAAGCCTACACTCCAGAACACTCAAGCTGCTGTGTTGGCAGAGCAGCGGGTAGTGGGAAACCCCTTCTGTGATGGAAAAGCTTTGTTTGATTTTTCTCTAAGTATGTTTGAATTATTAAGTACTTGGCTCATTAAGTGAAGGGTGCTGTTATAATTCTATTGCTGGAGACAAAATTGCTATTTAAATTGAGTTTTACCAATTTAGCTAATTTACTAAGTGGGCATTGCCATGTCTTAATTATTACCCTCTGATAAGAGATTATTCGGGGGGACAATGCAGAGTGGCTAGACGAAGTCTTCATAGGCTGGAGGAGTGAGCCCCCTAGGAGGTCTGTGCACTCTGGAGATAGCTACATCCTGTCACAGATCATCAGCCAGATGACTTTTCTCCAGTGCTGTTTGAGGATCTGCTAAGTCATAAGGAAAAGAAACTGAATCATCACTCTGATAGAGACCTGCCGATGACACTCCCTCCCCTATCAGCAACAGAGGGTGCGATAGATCACACTACTCATTTTGATTGGCTCACATTTGGCGGTTTCCCTCCCTGGGCATTGATTTCTAAGACAAGCTGTGAAGCCTCTGATAACAAATCAATAAAAGCCACTTCAACCTAGGATGCATCTGTTTCCTCATCTGAACAGCCAGGCACCTTCAGGGTTGGCATACAGGGCCAGAATGAGGATGAGCCCAGTGAGGGGCCCTAAGCTTGCACAATGCTCCTCCTAGGGGGCATCCTGGCTGCCTTTGTCCTTCCACTCCTGCTCGTGGTCCATCCTAGAAAGCATCCATGGTCCATGCCCTGCTTGGTGGCACAAGGTTAAGCTGTGTCAGCCCTCAGGCTTCTCAGAAAGTTCCACGCTCCGGGAGATGAATTCCATGTGTGCAGTCAAAATGTAAATACTGTGGCGTTGGGTCTTTGTCTTTCAAAAGGCAGACAGGTGTTTGTGTGCTGTCTTCCCATGACTAGGGAATGATTATGGGGCTCTTTGCAAGAATGCTTGGGAAAGTAAAAGATGCTTCTGTTACATTGTTTGCCTCCACTCCAGTTGAGAAAAATAACCTTGCTAACCTCCTCGAGACTGTCGACCTGGCCTTTTATTAGTGTGTTTAGAGGCATGAAACTGGAACCATTTAAGGGCAGAGCTGATAGCAAATGCTGTTTTCTGTCTGCTCTCCTGGGTAAATGTCATTCCTAATTATTATTTATCTGCAGGACTTTTGAGTTATAATGCCTTGTCCTATTAGGGATGTCTGACTTTTGATGTTTTTAGAGAGCCCATTTTTCTCCTATGAAGTCAATGTACTGTGCACAATTTGACAAGTTTTAAGACATAATGTAGCAGTTGAGGCTTTAAGCAAAATAGCATGGTGATGAAAGATGGCTTCCGCATGCGTGCAGCGTTCATCATGCCTCTGTATGAAGACCTTCATTTTGCCGCAGTGTAGGTAGGACATGACAAACCACATTCACGTCCACAGGCAAACTTCAGTGTTCACATCTTAATGTGGAGCCCCAGCCTTGACCAATGTCGGAATGTAGCCTTGGAAAAAGATGCTCATCCTAACTGCCTCCACCCTGTTGACTGGTTAGCATGTCAGCCTTTGGTGACTGAGCACAGAAGAAGGGAAAAGAAAAGAACCTGGAGTGACCCAGTCTTTGGACCGGCTTAGAGGGAACACCAAAGAGACAATTTCTCTACATCAGATGGAAGTTGAAATCATCACCTTGTCCTATTGTAAAACTTGAATCCCATCATACATAGAAGACAATCCTGGCTGTGGTGCTGCATACTGATTTGCTGTGAACTGACAGTGGTCAGGTGGTCTTGTAGGCTGTCCTTATGCACTGACACCCCTCCAAATGGTCAGCACTCTCCACAAGCCCTGCCTAGCTCTCGAGCTTGCAGCTTGCCTGTAACTGTTCATGAAACAGATTCCCTCTCTAGCGCTCACTTACTAGTATTCTCCCTTCTGAGAGGTCACTTCCTATCTAGTGACCGCATCCATAGGTCGGCAGGCTCCATGGATAACCGTCTGGACAACTGTGTCCTGACATCACTTGCAAGCTATTATCTCAGGTTGTTGCTATTGATTTCTAACTGGATTCATACCCAAGTCTGAGATGGTTGGTCTGGTAGCTTTTCCTACTTCGTTTGCCGGGTTACAGGTGATGCCTACGACACGGGTAGTACTGGATGATGAAGACCATGGCGTGACAGTGAGCATTTCCCAAATACTGACCCTGTAAGCCTTTCAACAGTAGCACTTCATCTGCAAGGTCACATTTAACAATTAGTAGTACTGCCCCTGCTTACCTGCACCAACATGTTTAATCCCAGCACTTGGAAGGCAGAGATCACAGCAAGTTCGATGCCAGCTAGGGCTACAAAGCAAGACTTTGCCTCAAAAAGCTGAGATGTTTACAGGAGAAGAAAACAATCAGTAGTGCCTAAGTCAGTGGTATTTTAGCCATAGTGCTAATCTAGAACTGGCAATGACCAGGCTTAACAAGGGGGCGGGTCTTGCCAAGGTCAGACAGCCAGGAAGCAAAGGTGGGGCTTACAACTGGGACTCTGTGAGCTTAGAGCACTCTGTGGGCTGGCAGAAGTGTGAAGCTGACACCACTGCATTCTTGTACACGGGTGTATAATCTGCCCCTACCCCAGGAGTGTGGTGCTGGAGTCTGGGAAGGCCTGCCCACAGGGGCTTGCGCTTAATGTCAGGAAAATAGGTAATTAAATGCAAATTAGAGAGTTGGGATTGGCTATGATCTGTCCCAGAGACCATGATCTTCGTGCTTGGAGAAGAATGTGAATCAGTTTAGGAAGAGATGGGGAGCAAGGGCTGGGGGTGGGGGCATCTTCAAGGACAGCACCAAATGTCACAATTCAATTCTATTTTTTCTAACTGAAGAAAGTAAACGGCACAAGCTCTAGCCCAGTGCATGGATACTTTCAACCCCCTCCCCCTCACACTTGGGACCTGATTCTAAACCCCTGCTTTTTAGTTCTCAAGCTAGCACACATAACCACAGGGGTGTGCACTGAGCTATCCCTGCGACGGTCAATAGATGCACAGCACAAAGGCAAGACTGGCATCGTTGGCCCCAGATAAGCAAACCTATCTTCAGCTACAGCTTCTTCAGCTGAGTAGAGACAGGAATCAAGTGAGGATCCCCTACCCCTCAGTCTGAACCAGTACGGTTAACACCAAGGGTGGGTTGTACAGAAGGGTTGGATGCTTCCTCCAGCACTAGGGGTCTTTCTACTCTGGGATTAAGACAAGCCTGGACTCCCGCCACCCACATCCATTCCTTGCCTTGTAAATCTGCATGCTGAAGGAAATCCAAGAAGCAAGGGCAAAGGTCAGCGACTGCCTGGAAGTCAGAGAACAAAGCATCTAACCACAGCTGCTTGAAGGCTGCTGTGTGCACCAAGCTCTCTTAGCTCGGCAGGCGCTCCAGGACAGGGCCAGTGAGGTCTTATGACTTCTTCATGCACTGTTCCTTCCCACAGGGAGAAGGTCAAATCAGGCAAGAAGGGGGAAGGAGTTGGACTAGCTCCCAATGCTTAATTTTTGAAAGGTGGACAAATGAACAGACTCCCTTCCCAGCTGAATACAGCATCTCTGTTAAAATAAAACTGTCTTCGTTTCTGCTGACTTCTGTTGCTTGCTCAGGATGATGACTAATTGATCCTACCAGGAGGACCTGTCTCCTTGCTACATATTAGAACTATCTATGGAGGTCAGGCGTCATCACAAGCAAATGAACCACCAGGCTTAGGCGTGGTATCCAGGCACCAATATTTACACAGCCCCGGGAGATCTTAATATCCAACCAGGGCTAGGAACCACCACCGTGCCAGAAACAGGCTAACCTGCTATGCTCCAAGTGGAGGAAGCTTCTAGTAAACAGAACCTGGTTTCCATAGCAACGCAGCCTTCAGCTTCTCTGCCTTTCAGGGCACACTCAAACGTAAATTATTGTGTTTCCCTGCCCTTATCCCTACCCTGCTTCAGGTGATAGGGTGAGGAGCGAGGGTGTCTCTCTTAATGGCTAGCGGATTGAGTTGAGGGCAGTGAGAGAATCTTGCCTGTCAGGGTCTGATAGCAGAATCACTGCTTTGCAGCGAACGGCAGATGAACCTGAGTACGCCAAGGCTGTTAGGATACAATGGAGGGGCCAGCAGGAGGCTTTTGGCTTTTTAAAACACATTATCAATAGTTTGAGGATATAACATTAGTGCTAGAATAGTCTAATACTCAACTAGGGGTTTGGGCCCCAAGAAATGATGTCTTTCAAACAGCCAATAAAGCCGGTGTTTATTTTTTAAACATTATTCATAGGTGAGTATTTTTAGATTTATAAGAAAAGATCAGAAAGAATGGAGATGTTCACTTTTAATGCTAGTCACTCCCAGAGGCTGGAGTCAGGGGAATAGTGAAAAGTACTTGGTCTTTTTTCTGTTGATAAGGGTTGGATTACATCCTACAAGGAACATATGGATACTGGCTGGTTGATCCATCCTGGCTTTCACCCAGTGGAGTCTTCATGTCCCAGGTCTAAAAGGCCCAGACATCAACTGTAAGAGCATCTGTGATCCGTGACATTTTCTTGAGCCTTGTCTGGGGTTTGTAATGGCACCCATTATTGTGTTCCATCCACAGGGGAGTCTCTTTCTTCATAAGATCCCATGTGGCAGCTGTCATCTTTCTTCTATTCCACACCACGTGTCTGCCCCTTCTCTTCAACTCCTCCTTAGTCTGTCTCATTCTAACCATTTGCCACCTTTTAAATAAGCCCCAATCTAGCACTCTATACTCCTTGTTCCCATGGCATTATGCTCCTTCCTCATGATGCTCTACCCTCTATATCACATGTGCATGTTCACATGTGTGTGCACACACATACACACTCACTACCCCCTGCATACACACATGAGATATTAAAGATGGGAGACTAAAGCTGGGCAGTGGTGGCGCACGCCTTTAATCCCAGCACTCGGGAGGCAGAGGCAGGCAGATCTTTGTGAGTTTGAGACCAACCTGGTCTACAAGAGCTAGTTCCAGGACAGGCTCCAAAGCCACAGAGAAACCCTGTCTCGAAAAACAAAAACAAAAACAAACAAACAAAAAAAAGATGGGAGACTAACCCTTGATTCTAAATAGGCCTCTGCCATCTTTTCATTACCCTTAGCCTACATTGCCTTGCACTCAGCATTTACTAGCATTGGGCACATCTTCATGTGTATCTAGGCCCCCACTAAAATATGGACATCACGGTCAGGACTGGTGGTCAGCGCTATATGCACAGAGCCTAGGACTACAAGGGGCATGGAGTAGCAATGGTGTTTATTAAATAGGGAGTGAGTTGATCAATGCTATTTTCCCTAATTTAGCATAAACAAGAAGAAACAAAAGAAGGGAAAAGGCATGCTGGAAACACCTCAGAAGGAGACATTCCCTAGACTCTCTCTCTCTCTCTCTCTCTCTCTCTCTCTCTCTGTGTGTGAGAGAGAGAGAGAGAGAGAGAGAGAGAGAGAGAGAGAGAGAGAGAGAGAGAGGTCATGGTATCAGCTTGGTTCCATAGGCTAGAGATGTCATGGCACTTTATGTTAAACTCTAAAAGCCACAGAGTGACTGAAGAGGAACTAAACTCTTCTTTGATCTTACCAGAGTACGTCCCACTAACCCATAAAATAACCACATCTAATTTTATGTGCCAGAAAATTAGTGTACATGGATATGAGGAAAGAGCTGCTCCAAGGAGGTCCAAGGTCAAGAAACCAAGGTGACAGGCAAAAGAGCAGCATTCACATCGATCCATCTTTATCTGCTGAGGGGTGGCAGTGCTGAGGGATGCAGTGTCAAGCCAAGCCCCCATGAGTGACTCTGGGTTTGTGCCTTCCACCCTGAGCCACTGGTGAGGATGAACCTGTGGTTTGATGGCTTTTGTTAATAACACCTTTCCCTGTACAATACCATCTCTCCTGAACCTCCTTGAGATGCATATACAAGATGGTTTCCTGGAGCTGGAGGAGTTCTTCATGATGGATTTTTCCAGCTTAGCTCTGATATTAGCTGCACTGTAACTCACCCAAGAGCTGAGCTGACCAGGAGGGGAATGAACACCCTAATTTCCCTGCCTATTTGCCCCAATTTCTTTAGCACACATGTACGGGCACAGTGTGGCTTCCTAGGGACTTGCTGGGACAGAGTGTGACCCACGAGGCTGAATGTAGATATGTTCATGTTTCATGTAGGTCTTTTCTATTTGGTTTTACTTTGCTGAGTGGTCCTTGTATGGCTAATTTGTCAGGAACACGGAGGAGATGAAATGCCAGCCAGAGGAAGAATAGCAAACAAGAGGAAAGGAACCAAGGGAAAAGCTGCTTAACACCATGGGAAACAAGGTTCCTATGTGCAAGGCTTTCCACACAGCACTCTAAGGATGAAGTCATGGGTTGAACAGAGAGAAGCAACCCCTCTTGAAATTAATAATTCAAGGCAAAAATTATCACAAAATTTAATTGCTCTCTGTCAGCCTCAGTTCATCCTTGTCTTCCATTATTCTGCACAAATTGACTTGGCAGCATTTCCCAGCCAGCACGTCCATTCTTGAAGGGCTCTCTTGTTATCTATAGCTTGTTAATATGTTCATCTTTCACCTCCCTGAGTAATTCCAGGCAGGTTTTATTCATGTGGAGTGCCTAAAGCTCTCATTGGCTAAGAAGAGGGAAATAGCCCAAGATGAAATGGCACACATCACCCTGAGGGGCTGTGAGGCTCCTGGGGCTCAGACAGGCAATGCTAGCTATGAGTTCACAGGGAATGGAGCAGAGCCCGTGTCCCTGCTGAAGTCTTGTATTAGTAACCATCTATACGAGTCTATTTAAATGTGAACGAATGAACTGTACACAGAACTAAGTTCTGTCTGTCCTCTTAGTCACCTGATTTCAACTAGGCAGGCATAGCATATTAGTGGCACAAAACAAGACCCCTATAACCACAAAATGTCCTCTAGACAACACTGAGTGGGAACGTCTGAATTCGCACTAGAACGGCATCTTACTCTCCAGGCTCCTTCCATGGAAAGATGAGCTAGAGAATCTGCATATCATGTGTCAGGATCTATTTTGTGAAAATCAGTTGAGATGACAAGAACATTGTTGGTGTCTGGTCATACATATGTGGGGTGATCTTGTGGCTATCAACCGGGCAAGAAATGAAGAATGTTTGTCATGTGGTCAAGGAAGGATGGGCTCAGAGAAAACAAGATCTTGGTACTTGGGGTTCTGGTTCATAATTGTGTTGTGATTTGAACTCAAGACCAAGGCCACCTTTACCTTCACAGTACTTACCTGTGATTGGCAGTTTGCAAAGAGCCTCCAAGCTGGTACAAGTATATGGCATACCGGTTTCTAGAATTCTCACTGTAGAATTTAATTCCCCCAGGCCAGAGGTGGCTCGGGTTGATATCAAATATCCCATCTGCTCAGGGCATAGAGATGAAATAGGGACACACTGACAATCATCATCTTAAAGGGTTGGTCCTTTGGTCTATTTCTAGAGAAGCCTTGGCATAATTAATAGTACAGTTATCTGCTAATTATTCCACTATTTGAGCAGGACTAGAAGTACTTGGAGCACCGAACAAGCTTCATGTGCACAATTAATAATTTTCAACACTAAGTAATTACGTGTATGGTATTTAACCTAATAACATTAGATGCACATTACTGGGCTCTGATTGCTGTTTTCTTCCAGCCACCCACTCTTGGATAGCCGTTCTCTATAAAGGAGACATAATGCACTCATACATCATGTTAGTTTGTTTTTAGATTTCTTACACTCCCAAAGAGTAATGGATGCATTTGAAATTCTGGGTATGAGAGCTAGAAACCCACAGTTTCTAGGGACCCGGGAAGGCACATCCCTAGCAAGTTATGATGTTGATACTGCTAGTCCAGAGAGCAGACACTCCAGGGGACCCCTGTCCAGGTCAGCAGTGAAAAGCTTGTTCAAAAGATGCTTGCCCTAGTTAGGTTTGTCTTGCAAAGCATTCTAACCACCCTGACCACAGCCCATCCTAAAGTGAGTCAGACCATTTCTTCTGACCATTGACCATGCTTCCTGGGATCCTCTGCTTCAATGGAGTGGACCAGTCTGATCAGTCCTGCCCTTCTTCTCAAGCCAGAACATTCCACTGTTCTCATGCAACCTGGCAGATTCATAGCCTTAGTCCCAGCATAGTCCTATGTCATTCTTCTCATCCATCTGTGGATACATTCAAGAAAGAAAGCAATGTTTCTGGGCAGAAAACCCAAAGCAGTGAGGGACAAGAAGCATGGTCCACTCCAAAGAGGTCAGGATACAGTGAAAGAATACTATCATGACTTGACAAGAGAAGTCTTTAAAGAAGCATATTTAAAACTAAAACTCTTACACATACATGTACATCTCAGAGAGGATCTTGAAAGGAGGGGCAGGAATTGCTAACAAAAGCCACGAAAGCATAGGCTTGCCGTCAGCCGTGGGGGAGTGTGAAGGACACATAGGCACAAAGGTCCAAATGCATCCATACTCTTTAGGGGGTGTAAGAAATCTAAAAACAAACCAACGTGATATATGAGTGCATTATTGTCTACTTTATAGAGAACGGCTGTCCAAGAGAGGGTGGCTGGAAGGAAACAGCAATCGGATCCCATTTAATGTCATTAGGTTGGAAGGAAGCAGCTGGACCCAGAGTCTTCAGACCAGGCCAGGGGTTTGAGATGTACTGCAAGACATGAGTTCTCAAACTTGAAAGTGAATCGGAATCACCTGGCCTGGTCCAAAGACTCTGACTCCAGCTCCTAACACAGCTTCCAAACACAGCTGCTTTCCTCTCTTTGGTCAGCAACCTGCTCAAATCCTGGAAGGGATGTGATCTCCCTGCCCAAACTTCCTCCACCTAAAAACGTTCTCATGCTTATCGGCCCCTTCCTCACTTTTCACCAGACAAGCTCCTTTTTGCTTTAATTCTCAACACAAGTGACAGTGAGCCTATGTCTGGCCATTCCACTGGAGGTAGCTTACTTGTGTTGAGAATTAAAGCAGGATTTGAACAGGTTGTGGATTTTTCTGGATATTGGACTAATTGCATGTACATAGAAAGGTAACTTGGGGATGCTGACCCCAGTCTAAACGCAAAACTCACTTGTGGTTCATAGATACCTGACCCACATATCCCAAATGCAATTTTTAAAGCCAATCTTTTTCTATGAAATTGGTGTAAAAATGTTTCCAATTTTGGAGCATTTGGGGTTTGAGAATTTTGGATTTGGAATGATAAATCTATATATTTGAAGGACTTATTTTTGCCCAAAGTGCCAGAAAACATTTTAAATTTATGACTCCATTGAATCTTCCCAGCACCCCCAGAATGTACCAGATTTCAATTATTGATTATGTCCCATCTGACAGCTTTTTTGCTTGAGGAGCCATGGGGAGAGGGCCATCTACACACCAGGTGCCCTGGGCAGAGAGCCATCTATACAGTAGGTATCATGGAGTTTATTCTGGGATGATGAGTCTGAACTTCAGAGGTCCCTGAGTGTCACAACTAGTCATCACCAACCCAGATCCCATCCAAGAAGGCACATTCCCCATGTTCTACCTGCCTCAGTCTTTCCTTCAGAGCAAGTGTGACCAGCTCCATCTTTATGCGTGGTCAAACGAAAGTGGAACCAGACATGCTGTATGCTAGAAGGCCCAGTGTTCCCTCCTTGCTATATATACAGCCCCTTTAGACCTTACCTACCAAAGAGCATACAGATGGGGGAGGAGGGAAGGAGAAAGCAGAGCAAGCACAAGCTGAAGGTCAGTCTGTTGTTACAGAAGCTAAATGACCCGGGTAAATAGTCTCAAATAGAGCAAGCATGGATTTCCAGGCTGCTCAGGTCCCCAGGGGCACTGGAAAGGAGCAACTGGGCCTAGACACAGGCCATCAGGGTTTAGCTCTAGGGGCTTCTAGGGATATCATTGCCAGTGAAGTCTCAGATTGACGAATGCAATTTGGCCTTCCACAGTGTCTCACTACCCTGGTGCCAGGCCCAGCAGGATGTCAGCCAGAGTTCTTTAAATTGATGAAATAAGGCAAAAGGGACTGGGAAATATGGTTTTGTTTAATTATTCAGTCTTCAGTCCTCTTGGATCTGCTGTGAGGGCGGAACGAGACCTCATTTTTTAAGCAGGATGGAGATGCTAAATAGGAAATCACAGACACTTCAGATGAACTCCAGTGTGACTGAGTGGAGCTGCGGAGGGGGATGGGTGTTCAATGGGAGCCTAAATTGCTCTCCGGGAAGCAGCTGAAAGATCAAGGGTCTCCTTGATTGTTAGATCTTCTCAGCAACAAATGAATGTGAAGCATCAGCCAGGGAATGTGAAGAGGGCCCAGGGAGCGAGCACACAGGGGATGGAACTCACCAATGGGATGGTAGGAGAACTGGAAGCTAAGTCACCTGGATGCAGGAATGATGCAGAAGCCCCATGTAGGATGGGGACCCATGGGCCAGAGAGAAGACGGTGCTGGGACTTACTTCTGCCAATAGAACTCCCTGTCACTCAACCTTAGTGTCTTCTCATCTTCCAGGCCTGCTCTCATTCACTCCCAGCACAGGGTCCAGGCTAGTGTGTTTTCTGAATAAGTCACCCCAGTACCCACTCATCAAATGACTGTAGCCTGCAGGGATCAGGCAACAGTGAGAGAACATACAGAAGTACTACAGGTCGGGGAGGAAGAGGGTAGCTGCAGGTGGCAAAGGGGCAACTAATTACCAAGTCATTTACAAACACAAGGGCTTTGAAACTCCCTGGACTCTGCCTTGCCAAGCTCACTGCTCCTACTTGCAAATGCAGAGAATTCTCCAAGGAAGAAGCAAATTGCTTAGCCCACAAAACATTCCCCACTAGCTCACATCTTGTCTGGCAAAGGGCAATGGGGAAAAAAAAAAAAACCCTTCCTGGCCAACCTTCCAGCACGCAGGCTGCATACATAACATTTATCCAAACAACGAAATGTGGGAGCTTGAAGACACATGCCCCTATGTGTTTCTCTCTGAACACCATCTTATTCTTTCTGTGCTTTTGCTTATTAAATATGTGCATATCCATTGCCCTACCCAGTCCTCCTGATATCCACTTATCAGAGGATAAAAGAGTGGTTCACAAACCTGCAGAACTACACCTGAGATTGCAAAAGCAATGACTATCGGTAACACTGGAATTTTGGGCCAAAAGCTCTCTTCTGTATGAGTGTGTTTGTGTGTGTGTGTGTGTGTGTGTGTTTGTTGTACAAACACGTTACCAATATCAGCATCAGTACCAAGGATAAAAGCTACAAGCCTATATTCAAATAATACATTTTGGGTTGTTGTCCTTTGATTATTATGAAAATGACACACAAATGCTATAGGAAAATTTGAGATATATAAAAGCATGTGACAGAAAAGAGGGAGAGAGAGGGAGGTAAGGAAGGAGAGGAAGGGAGAGAGAGCTCTTGGGAATGAAACAGCATAATATAAAGGAGAAGTAATGGGGTAAGCTCTGGCTCTATCTCTGCTGTGGATTAGCTGTGGGACTATACACAAAGCACTTAACTTTTCTGAATCCTACAAACTTACAAAGTGAGGTTCCTCTGGCAGCCCAGGAGGAGAATGCAGGCAATACTCTATAAACTGCAAACTCCTTGCTCGCCAGGATCGTTTCCCTCGTGTTGCTATTGTAAAAGGAATGACCAAGCTTTACCTTGTTGACATAATTAAATGGATTTAATAATAGCCAAGGTCCAAGGAAAGGCAAATCGACTAAATGGATCAGTCCTGTTTCTGCTGATTCATTTACATGATCGTTTACTATTTACTAATGTTGCTTCTTAATATTCTTGATAAATAGGACCAGGGCTCTAATTTGTGTGATTTGAAGCTGTGTTCTCCAAGCCTCTAACTCTGCATGCATAAATCAGGAGAACTTGCTCCCTGGAGCCTCAGGCACTGGAGACAACCTATTGGAATGGTTTCTAGAAAGCTGCCTCCCAACGCGGCACCCCAGCTTCACAAGTGCTGAAGAAATGCCACTATTGCATGTTAGGTTAACACTGTCTTTCCAAAGTGGAGTGACATTAAAGCCAAAGGGCTTAGGAATGAACTGAACACAGAGGTCATTAGAACTCAGACAACTCTCCCACAAAACACCTGCCCACTCGTGGAATGCACATGGCTGTTTTGTGCCGCACCTCCCGCTCAGTGGCTGCTGAGATCCTGCTGGCTCCCTCCATACTCAGCAGGCTTCCATAGCATTACTGTACATGGGTGTGTTCCTCCCAGCAATGGGACAAAGCTCTACGATGCACACTATTCCCTGGAGAAATGTACAGGTTCCATTAAGATCTTCTGGAAAATGATTGCCACTAACACTACAGACAGCCTGCTCTCAACAGCAGGCCCTAATTGTCAAGAAAGCAATTATTTCAACGAAGTCCCCAGATACGATTCCACGCCTGTGATGGACTTATCCAGAGCACTTCTGATCTACAGCTGTGAAAGGACTCTTTGATGAAGTGAGATTGGAAAATACTGGGCTAGGCGAAGTTACCTTTACTTGATGCAGGAATTCCTGAGCTTTTGAAGCCTCTGGGAAATTCCTGAAAGCTGGAAGCACTAGGTTTCCTAAGTAGCCTTATGTTGCCACGAAAAGAAAGCCATACTGTCTTACTCTCCCAGATGCTGTGATGAAATACCCCAATAGAAACAACTTAAGGGAGAAAGGGCTTATTCTGACTCACACTTAGAGGTACAGTCTGTCATGGTAGGGAAGTTGAGGCAGCTAATCCCAGTGCACCTATAATCAGAAGGAAGCGAGCAAGGAAAGCTTGCTGCTGCCCAGCCCCCTTTATCCACTCACATAGTCTGGGATCTCGGCCAGGGAGTGGCACCACCTACAGTGGCCTACAGTGGGCATGTCTTCCCACCTCAGTACACTCAAGATAAGCCCCCAGGCATGCCCAGAGGCATGGTATATCATGATTCTAGACTCAGTCAAGCTGACAATGAGCAATATCATACATATATGGGGAGGGAAAGACTGTGGGTCTCTTCTTTTTAAAAAATGGAACTGACTACAAGCAGTTGAGAAAAAACAAATCCTATTCTCCAATGGCAATTGGAAAGTGTCTATAAGTTGAGCAAAGCTTTAAAGAAATGAATCTTAGTTCACTTAAAGAATCACAGAGTTATATAACTTGGCAATCAGACCTGCCAGTCTCTGGCAGGGCTTCCTGCTCCCAGACTTGGAGGAGCTCCTGGAGGTCAGCAGGATGATAGGAGCCTTGCTCAGAGATCTTGATAAGCTCAGCCATTCAGCTCAAGCTTTCCCGTAAGTCCAAAGGAAGGGCCAAGTCCTAGCCATAAATTGAGCCTGCAGAGATGGGAGGCAGCAGAGCTGATGTGCTCCCGAGGTACCCTGTCCATCATCTGCCACCAGGGCCCAGTAACCACCTTTATGATGTTGGTGGAATTCTTCCACAGAGTGACAACTGTGCCCTCCTACCAAGCCCCATGGTTACCCAGGAAGTGATGTCATGAATGGTGACATCTGGGGCTACATTTATCTTTTATGGATGAGTTCGAGCCAGCAAACTGTTGAGCCAAGAAAGGAAGTCAGGACCATGAGGGACTGGCCCACCAACAGAGACAGTGTGCTCGATCTATTGGGAGCTCATCAAATCCAGCTGGACCAAGACTGAATGAGCAAATGACCTAACTGGACTCTATGAATGTGACTGCCAGTGGGGACTGACTGAGAAGCCAACGATAATGGCACTGGGACCTATCTCTTCTGCATGTATTAACTATTTGGGAACCTATTCTATATGAATGCACATCTTCTTAGACTGAGATGGAGGGGGGAGAGCCTAGGGCTGCCCATAGGACAGGGTATCCTGCACCATCTTAAGGAAGCGGGGGGGGGGCGGGGGGGGTAGTGGGGGAGTGGGAGGGCCGGGAACAAGGGGAGTAAATGTAAATTTTGCTTTTAACAATAAAATAAATAAATTAAAAAAATAAAATAAACGCAGCCCAGCCCACCCAGTTTCTGGAATTCTATTAACAATCCTCTAAGAAAGTGCTTTTTCTCCCCCTTTGGCATCTCTGAGATCAAAGTATGCAAATGAGCACCCACACAGCGAATGGTGTGTAATTACCCCTTGCATAATATTATATTTGATTGTATTGTGTTTTACTCTCACGACCGTCACAATTGCATAACCATTACAATTTTGGCAGCAGTGAGACCCGGTGAGTAGGAACCAAGGCCGTGAAGTTGGCTTGCTTGGGTTCAGACCCAGCTCTGTCCCTTGTCTTGTTGGGCAGCTACATCTCGAGAGGTCAGAGGATGGAAATAGACTCTGCCTCATGATGGGGTGCCAGGAATTGAGTGACCTAATTCCTGCAAAGTACTGGGTTCTGAATTCAACAGCATTGACAGTGATTGCCACTAGGATTAGTGCTAATAACCACCAGAAAGTGTAATTGTTTGGGTATAAAAGAAGGGAAATTAGGAAGGTTTAAAAAAGGCAATAAAACTCTACACATACTAATCTTCTGGTTAACACTAGACTTCCACCTTTAAGGCACCATCAAATTGAACTTCAGGTCCTGTTCTGTTAGCTTGCAGGCACTGCAGGGAAGAATAACAGTTTAGTTGCTCCATCTGCCTGCCCATTAGTAGGATCCACTAGCACTCAAGAAATTCCCGGGAAAAGAGGGCCACGAGCACTGTTTATCTGAGGTAGGACATCGACACAAACCAAGGCAAGTGGCCTTCTGATGAGTCTAAGTCCTATGCCAGGAAACACCTACTCACCGCCTACGTCACCTTTCCAGCCCGTTGCTAACCTTAAACTCTAATGCTCACATCAGGAGAGCATAGGACAGAGGATAAAAGTAGACTCCATAGAAAAAGTCAAGTGGTTGCCAGCCTTGGGTCTATGCTGCTGGGCTCGGCAGTGCGGCCATTACCTTTTACTTTGTGATTCAGAAGAAGTAAAATTTAATGAGGATGGTTCAGTTTGTGCCCAGCCATTTATTTCCATGGAGTTAAGTCAACTTAATAAGTCCATGGAGCCCCTGCTGGAGAGTGTTCTCCAGCGCATAAATCAGGGAGCAGGAGTTAGGGCACCCAAGTTCCTCCTCTGCCCTGATGATGGCATGACTCTAGGTAACGGCTGCAGTTCTCAGGACCCCAGTTCTCTTGACACAAAACCATGAGTTGAACAACACCGTCCCTGGAACACTGGTCTACATTTCAACTTGTATTTAAAAGCAGCGATCTTAATGTTCTTGGGACAAAGCTGAACTCATAGACTCAACATCAAATCCCAGCCCATCCCCCAACACTCAATCAACTTTTGGTCAGAACTATGACACGTTTCTTATTTTTCTCTCGTACACACAGAGATATAGCTGTAAAAATATGTTTTAAGTTAGTTTTCCTTTTCAGACATCTAGGGCAATCAATGTACACAGTTTGACTGCAGGATGACTCACAGCAGGGTGGCACCCCCAGCATCATAAGGCTTCTGTGTTGTGTTTTATAACCCATGCCGTAGTGTGCTCTCTGAGCACACTGGGGCACTTATCTAGCCTGGATAGTCTACTCATCACTGGGCTCAATGTAGAGTTTAGTTTAGCATCCAAACTAGAACACTGATGTGAGACAGTTAATCAGACAGCACAACAGGTAGAAATGGGGCTTCCCCAGGAAGACAGTATGTCGTCTCCCTAAGCAAGGAACCTATACAGCTCTGCAATTGAGAGAGAGAGAGAGAGAGAGAGAGAGAGAGAGAGAGAGAGAGAGAGAGAGAGAGAGAGAGAAATGGAGAGAGAGAGAGGGAGGAAGGGAGGGAGAGAGAGAAGAGGGAAGGAAGGAAGGAGGGAAGGAAGGAAAAGAAATTAAAACTGATTAATGCTGTCCAAAGCAAATCGAGTATGATATTTTAAAGCTATGATATTTTAATGCTACTAAGGTTTGAAATGAAGGATAGATATAGCACAAGTTTATGCTAATCCTCAGATACTAGCTAAATGCCTTTCTTTTCTGAAAGGCAGCCGGCATTCACAGGGAACACACATTGGCTGGGAGCCCCTTTCAGCCCTGGTCGTGATCCTTTGTAAGTCCCTTCCTTTGGAATGTGGTGGCCTTCTCTAATGCTCCATTTCAGCTTTCAGAATGGAAAGCTTGTGTGTGGGGGGGGGGGAGGAGCGATATGCTTCTACACAGTTAGCTCTCCCTAATTCCCAGAATTATCTCTCAAGTGCAAGGTCATTCTTTTCTACAAGTGGCCAGAAAAGGTTCTTTATGAATATGGTATTGTGGTTTCTGCCACCCTCAATTGCTTTCCCTATGGACACCTTCTCGTGGCTTCTCTTTTTATGCATATCTGCTTCCTCTGGGACTTTACAGAGTTTTACAATCACTGAAACCCAGCAAACCATCAATTAAGTAATCTTCAACAAACATCCAATTTTCATCTCATCCTGCAATTCACCTTACTGGAAATCAAAGGTGGTCAGCAGAACTTCACCTCTGTAGGAGCTTTCTTTGCAGACAAAGGCAGTATGGAGACCACACTGTCAAGAGGGCCAGTGTGCTATGCTAGCAGTACAAGGAATTAGAAAGCACTAGAGCTTGATCTTGGCACCACAGGAGACTCTCCACATCCTGCCTTGATTATGGGAAAAGTCACTGTTGATATCATTAGCCCAAAGTCTGATTTTTGCCCAAAGAAATACTTTGAGTTGGCAGTTTGATTATATGCCAATGTCACTAGTTTCTCTCTCTCTCTTTTTTTTTTTCGTTTAACAACTTGTGTATGCATATACTCTTTGTACACACTTGCTACAGCACACAGCTGGAGATAAGAGGACAGCATGTGAGAATTTTACATGAGCGTCCCAGGGATCGGATGCGGGTTATCAGCCTTGGCAAGTGTGTTTACCCATTGAGCCATCTCACCTGCCCTTCACTGGTGTTTAGTTGCAGGTAACAAGACAATGACATCTTTTGCCTCAGCCTCAGAGTGGGCTGGTGTATCTGCAGTGAATGAACTCAATCTTACATTTAGAACAGTAAATATGGAATTCATTTGCATCTCTTGACAAAGTAGCGGTTAAGTATATGGGTTCCCAAGACTGCTACCTGCTTTTCAGTCTGGACATTCTTACTAGTTGTGTGGCCTGAACATCTTATTACCTTTCCTTAACTGAAATTGGAGGTGAAAACTGCTAATATGTACTATGGTCTGTAAATGCATCTCGAGTACTCTGAATGCTAATGGCTTACTGTGTATCAAATTCTTAGCACAGAAAAGAGGTTTAATTGCTATGGTTGTTGCTAAAAAGAAGTCACATCTTGAGGTTATATAATAAGCCCAATATGATACTCACTGTGTGCCAAATACTATTCTAAAAACTTTAAATATATGAAGAAATTTGAACTACTAACAATGTTATGAATTCTCACAGACGAGTGAACTGAGACACAGAAAGGTTACCCACTGCCAGATATTTCCACTGAAACCCAAGCTCTCGGAGTCATGCACCCAACCACTCCACTTCCACTGGGTGTGTTCACTCTCTGAGTCACCTCATGACAAGATCTCTTAAGTCCCAGCACAAGAATATGAGGGCAGCAGCATACCACAACTGGAGACCCTGACACAAAGGTCCCTGCAAAGTGGCTGGCTCCTCAGCTCCAAGAAAGCACAGACCTGGGTCAGACACAACAGGCTCTTAGGCAACAAGCACACTTAGCACTTCCCGGTGTCTAGGGGCAGACAGAGTGTTTTAATGGATTATCTGTGGATCCCATACTTGAGAACTCTATTTTCAGACTGTAAAGCGGCTTATGTTCCAGTCTGGCAAGGAAGAACACGGGAGCAAAGAACACCGCAGCTCCATCTTGAATTCTCACGTCTCCCAACTAACCCTCCGCTCTGCCCCGTGAGCTGCCTGCTTAGGTTTGAGAGTTGATATGAACAGATAAGAAACAGAGAACCAAAGGGCCCTTTCTCTCCTGTATCTCTGTTCTAGTGTGCCCAGTTTAATCTAACAGATTTCAGCATAAATTTTTTTAAAGATAGGATTTGCTCTGATACTTTCAAAACCAAATTGTATCTTTAGATTTGCTGTGTGGATCAATTTCTGAGTCACCAAAGTCACACCTGGATTTCTTGTATTTATCTGCCACCTCGCTTTTAGTGCATCATCTAGTTCCACATGAGGACTCTTCTAGGGAACACTTTGCTCATAGGCCATCCATTGGTGACGCGGAAATAAGGATAATGGCAATTTCGTTTTAATATAAAGAGAGGACAGATCTCTTTGTGTCCTTCCTATAGTTCAACATAATCAAGCAAATTTAGAAATTAGATAAAAACACTAAAACATTTGATTTAAGACATTAGTTCCTCCGGGCAGTGGTGGCGCACACCTTTAATCCCAGCACTCGGGAGGCAGAGGCAGGTGGATCTCTATGAGTTCGAGGTCAGCCTGATCTAAAAGAGCTAGTTCAAGACAGGCTCCAAAAGCTACAGAGAAACCCTGTCTCGGAAAAAAAAAAAAGACATTAATTCCATGACCTCTGTGAGACAGGAGACTCAATTCACTAAGGTCTCAATTTTACAGCTATAAAATGAGAGCAGCAGGTTAAGTTAAGTAACACATAAGCGGTCCAAAATTAATATTAACTGCTGTTTCTGTTGCTTCTGTTGGTGATTTTTTTATTTATATGTATGTCTATGTGTCTGTGCAAATGAGCCACATGTGTGCAGACACCCATGGATTCTAAAAGAACGTGTCATGTGGGTGCTAGGATCTGAACTCAGGTACTCTGAAAGAGAAGAAATTGCTCCTAACCACTGGGAAATCTCTTCAGGCCTGTTACTGACTGTCAGTAAAGATTTTTAAGCTACCACAAACCAAGTTTAAAGACACTAATGATTAATATTAGTTCTGGGGCTTAAGAAATCTTGGTGTTAAGGCAAAGGGACTTCCCACACTTGCTATTCTCTCCTATTTTTTTCTGATTCACTTGAGCCCTATCATATAACTCCCAACTATCTAAATTTGTTAAGTTTGTTAACTTAAACTATATCTCTATAGTTATGAAAGGTGGGACCTGACTGAGATAATGGTAGCAGGTCACTGTCTAAGTGCTAGATATACTGTGAGTCTAGTCTGCCTGGGACCCTCTGAGACCACACAGATTTTATATGGCTGCCATCTCTAAACTAAGTAATGACATTGAAAAGAGAACCCTTTGAGTCGATAGCATGCAGAGAAGAATCCACAATAGTGTGAGATTTCACAGGTCATTCACCCCAGAGACCTCAGAGGAGTCTATAGGCATCAGTAGATTGATTGTTATGCTCAGGAAGCCAGGTGGGTGTACAAAAGCATGGCTGAGATACAGGGGGCTTCAAGGCCCTCTTCCCTCCCATCTGGGAATCCCAGAATACCTTTATCATGTGGTTAATGTCTTGTGTTCTCAGCAGGGCTAGGTTATGATTGAAATACTGGAAATCTGCATTGCTTTCTATATAACTCTCTTAGTTTTATAATATTAACACTAAATTCAGTTTTGAAGACACAGGCTATATTAAATATAAACCTTCACAAATTTTAGTGTTCTGAATTATCCTTTGACTTTTTATTAGTGTCCATGTCCTGTGCTTTCCAATGAACTGTTTATCACAAGAGTGTAGGCTAGAGGAGAACCCATTGGTCTTTTTCACCAACCTATTTTAACATCATTTGCTGGCTCAGAATAGGCAGTGAATATTATTTATTTTCTGAATAGACAAATGGAAGGGATTCTTTAAGAAAGCTTCAGGAAGTTACAATTGTTTATATGAGTTAATGGGAAAAAAATCCCAGAAAGTATAAAGTCCCTTTAGGGGGGACTTGTTATAAAGGAAGAATCCGCTGAAAATCAAGGAAGCTTAGTGTTAGCTAGGAGGAGATGGTGAAAGAGCAAAACGATGGCCTACAAGTACAAAACACCCAACGCTCAGGGCTTCTGAGAAGTAAAAAAAAAAATTCCTTCCTGTTCCTTTAGCTGGAAGTCCCCTCTGAAAGGGTATCCTTATCAACCTAGGCATCCATCCAAGACAATCACACCCTGCTATGTAATGTGAGTCTCAACTTTTGGTTTTCCCGAGCTTCATCATTTTATAGAAATGGCCATGAGTGCACCTTCGTCATCAGCATGGCAGCTAGAACTGAGGATTAAGAATGTTCTCAAAGCCTCTTGATGGGTACCCAGAATATTCTTAAGTGGGATCAATTTGTGTGTGTTATAATCATACCTAAGCACGTAACCCCACTGGTTAAAATGAGAGTCAGATCACAAGGGTCATTTTTTTAGACCTAATTAAGCAAGAAAATTCTAGGTGGATGCCTCAGTAAGATCATACTGACCTCCCACTGAATATACCAGCCAGGTGGAACCAGTTTTGTTCACAAGCTTCTCATTTCCAGAACCCAAAATCCTACAAATGGTCAGAAACAGCCTAGGAAATGTCAATGTGTTCATTGTGTGTGTGTTTTGCTATTGTTGTAATATTTAGAAATTTCCAGGGCTCCTCTTGAGTCACATATTTGAGTACCATCCTCCAAAGAGAAGATTGAATATAAATCCAAATAGTACTCTACCATCAGCGAGTTTCCTTGGCAATGAACTTGCTCAACTCCCAGGGTGTTGCTGGGGAAAGACGAGGGCAGGCAAATTGTAAACAGGTTCTGGAGAGTCTCCCTATAGTCCTAGACATACATCAGGCTGATAAATAAGACTCAGGCAGAGTGGAATTTCAACAAAACAATTTTGTGTACAAAGAAAAAGGTTATCTCTCCTCCTGGGATGGGTAAAGCCGAAATGTTTGCTTCAGGAGCTGTGTAACTCTATAAACTTCAATAGTACATCCCCATTTCTCCTAGCACACTAATGAAACTAAAAGTATAGTTGTCCTTTAAATGTTTGTGCCTGGAGTTATGACCTGTTTCAAATGACAGGAAACTGGAGACAACATTTTAACGGTTATGAATGCATTTAGAAAGAAGCCTTGGTGTCTAATGAGAGTGAAGAAGGGACTACAATTGAGGAACAATTTACTACCAAGAAATCAATTTGAAAATTCTATACAAGATTATCACCCATTAAATTGTCTTTCTTCGGAACTGCAGGCCCTAAAATGGTACTTCTGGACAAAGAATTTTACAAACAATAAATGCTAATTAAGTAATCTATTCAAATGGTTGATTGAAAGAATAAAAGAAGTATCCCCTGGGGAGAACCCCCTTCAGCTGTTTCTACTTTAGGCCTTCTTTTTTTAAAAAACTGGTGAGTTTCAGGCAGCAAGCTGAAACACTCCAATATTCTACCATCTATGCTTCATAGATACACTGCAGTGTGAATGTGAACAGACACAGCACACACACACACACACACACAAACTCCTACCTGCATATATATACATATTCTAACAACTTATCATGCACAATGCATTCTACCACATACATATGCACATTCTAGTAATTCTATCATACACACATCCTAACACATACACATATGCATATTTTAACACGGAGTCTAACAATTCTATCATACATACATTCTAATGCAAACAATTATGCACATTCTAACACACTCTAGACACACATTCTAATACATTCTAACATACACATTATTATACATTATGCCATATACATACATTCTGGCACATATACTTTCTATTACACACACACGTACATATACAAACACACACACATATTACTACTACACACAGTTGCACCTAAATATTCTGTTTAGATGAGACAAGTCACAGTGGACAGAGTTCTTTGTTGCAGTAGTTAATGTAGAGGAGAATGCTGGTGGTTTCAGAGGATTCTAGAAGGATGGAATGCAGACAAGGAATGCAGACACAACTCTACTCCTACCATGTGGCTAAAATTATTTATGACTCTTGCTCTGGAAAGTACAGCAAGAATCTTATAAGTCAAAAGATAAGAAGAGAATATTTATAATAAGAACCACACTTTCTCCAAGGAAGCCAATATATTTCCTAATCAAAACTAAGGAAGGACCAGCCTGGCCAATAACTAAAACACAGAACAAAAGGTGTCAGAAGAGAAGAAAAATGCAATCACTCTCCTGCTCTCACAGCCTGGGTGCCTCCTATAATCTGGTCTTTCAGCATGTGTCAGTTTCTAGCAAAGCAAGGGGCTCTGGTGGCTCTCTAGCCTGGATCACATAGGCAAGTCTGTGCCCTGCCCCAACTCAGAGACAGGGGTGTGGTTAAATCACCCTAAAGAAGGAAGTTCCCACCCAGAAAGCATTATGGGAATTGAAAGCAGGAACACCCTCACAGTCCGGTGGGAGCATGGATGGTGAAGACTCCCCCAAGGGCATTAGAATACAGCTCCCTCCTTTGATTTTCTTGTCTTGTCTCTAGGCCTCCAAGGAACCTGTTGTTATTAGCTGGCAACCTGGCATGCCACCTCTCTGTCTTTTATTGGTTTTGCAATCAGACAAAGAATTTGAAGTCAGTTTGCACAATTTGAGTGGCATGGACTTCTGGGCTAATTACAGGCAACTTTAATATTGTGCCCTTTTACATGAACACAGCCAAAAATGAACTGCACACGAGCACTCGTTTTAGTATCGTGTGAAATTAAACCTGAAGGGCATTATGCCCTCATAAAGCATAATCACTTCTAAGATTTTACTTCAGATTGTCTCAGAGGAATGCTCACCAGCAGGTAATAAACAGCCATGGAAAAATGTCACTGGCCACATTACACATCCCATAGTTGGGACAAGGAAGGTAATTTGATGAACAGCTCAGCAGAATGGGAGCAGATGTTGGTGCGTCTGAAATGTTGTGTGCCCCACACATCAAAAGCAGGGAGGGGAAGGTTCTCTCATAAACAGGGTTTGTACAAGACCAAGATGAGCATGGAATGCTACATAGACTTAATAAGGATCTGAAGAAGACAAGCAATTCTTAAACAAATAATAATAATCCCTTTTTTTCTAATCCTTTTTTTCTAAACATAGCACGTATTTAATCTATTAAATAAACGAATGGACTAGGGATCACTGATAATAAACTAAATAAAAGCATCAGTGAAAGAATAAACCCAGAAAAGATGCTAAGTCCCTAGATTAGCAGCCGGAACAGTAGCTACCCTTTACTGAAACAATGAGCATCTACGGATGTGGAAATACGTTTCCTGAGTGTCTTTACAAAACCTCAGGGTTTTGCTTGTCATTCTTAGAGCCGGATGACTCATACCTCAAATATACGCAGGGTTTAGAAATTGGGCCTTATTAGTATAGTCTCTTGGGAGCAAATGGTTAACCTAGCCTGGATAAGAAACCATCAAGGCAAACTAGAGTGACAGGCACTGGTTTCCTGACCAGCAACAAGGAGACACCCACCACATTTCTCTGGAAAGTGACCTCAAAACTCATAGCCCCAAGTTCAGATACCTCTGGGCACCCGTTCGAAAATGCTATCCTGCATTCCTCAGCCTTGTGGCTAACGAGGTAATGGGTCATTCTGAGGACTTCATGTCTATTCCTCCTCCTGGGTCACCTGGTTGAACATGGCCTACTGTTTTCATTCAGTGCTAAACATTTAGGGCTGTGACCTCAGGGGAACTTACTATGCGCCAGGGGAATGGTGCCAAAAATAGGTCAGTGATGTTTTATGAATCAGGCCCAAGAAAAGGTGAGCATGTCTCCCACCACAGGCAGTGCAATCTATCTGCAGGCCTTTTTTTTCTTTCTTTCTTTCTTTCTTTCTTTCTTTCTTTCTTTCTTTCTTTCTTTTTAAATGTTTAAAGCAAGCAATAAATCAATGGGGGTGGGGGGGCGAGGTAGGTCCTCTGTCATCGTGCTGCCTTGAGATGCAATTTTAAATGACTTTATGGTGACCTTGCTTACTTGTAATTTCAAGGTACAAAAGAACGTTTCCCTCCACATTCCATGAGACAGAGTGCTTGGGAAAATATCCTGCTTCTTTTAGAAGGCCACGTAGAGCGATTATGGGTCTGTCTGGTGGCGCTCCTCCCTTGAAAATGGGCCAGTTTGGGATGTGCATTTGGGATTCTGGTCATGGAGAGCTGTGAAGCCATCTGGGCCAGGAATGTGTATTGTGAGAACATATGTCTCATTTAACACCAGGCCCCAGACATAGATGAGCCTTGTGACTTTGGTGCCGTAAAGAGTCACCACTGAGTGTCGCCAGGACTGTTCCCTGCCGAACCTCTTCCAAATGCCGGGAGAAAGGCACCCTGGTGACTTGCAGTCATTAAAGCAACAATGCTGGTGGCAGAAGCTGAGTGGCATTTTGTGGCACAGACTGTCTCAGTGACTGAGCTGCATGGCTAGGAAGCAGGGCTGAGAGAATTAAGATCAAGAAAAGGAGACATTCCTGTGTGTTCTGCCATGGCTTACACACTCGGACCAAACTCCTGGAGTTGGATGGCAATTACCTTTGCATGTGAGGAACCTGGGGTGTACTTGACTCAAGGGGACACTGAGAGACAAAGTTCTTATCTGTACTGAGAACTAAGGTATATAGAGAGAATAACGGGGATGTGTGGGCTTGGAGAGCAAACCTGAGTTTGAATCCTTGTTCTGCTACTTAGACTATGCAAACATTGGTCATGTGGCAAACTTCATCGGCTTCAATCACACAATGAATGAGGCTAATAGTTCTCCCCAGAGGACGGACTGAGATGAACATAAAGACAGTGTCCCTTGCTTGTCACCTAAGGGTTCATAACAACCCTTAAAATTCCTTTCTTCAAAAGCAAAAGTCTTAGAGGTTTCTACTTGTTTTGTGTCATTACAGACCGAACAGCACCTTTCTAAACCTTCCTAAGACACTAGATACAACCCCAGTGGCTTTATTTTCTTTATCTCTCTAATCCAGTGTGTTTTAATAGTGGGAAATACCTTGTACTGCCCAATGTGGCAGTCAATAGCATCAGTTGGCTATTGGCATATGAAAGGTGACTTCTGTGACTAGAAACTGGATTTTTAATTGTATTGAATTTTAATCAAGGAAAATGTAAACAGCTTCCTGTGGTATGCAATTCTCTACTCTAAATGTGTCATGTGATGACGAACACAGTCTCAGCTGGTAGACACGGTCGGGGTGGTTATTCGCAGGCGCTCTCATGGTCCCACCACCAGCCTTTTGGGCAGATTAGCTGACTTGGTCTTACATCCCCGCAGGAGCTCTCTATGCCAGAATTAAGTTCTGTGACCTTGAACATGTTTCCAAATGTTCTGGACCCAAATTCTCATCTATAAAGTGGGGTAGACGCTCCAGAGCTCATTTTAAAGTGAAATGCACCAAGAGATGCCCCGTGCACTGGCACTGACGCGATGAGGGGAAACTATAAGAGAGACTAGCTCGCAGCACCCTTCATTCTTCAGTGCTGGTCATGGTGCTGCCATTCACTATGCTGCTTATCCTCATGGACTGGCAAAAGTGCCATCTGGAGTGCTAGGCTTTGAGAAATGCCCCTTCTGATCCCAACAGGTAGAACTTGATTTGGGCTCTCGTTTGTATCCATTCTCACCTTTGCACATTTTATAATTTAGGGATGACATTCGAAGGTCACGTGTTTGAGTTGGACACAGTCTTCAAATTTGGCCTCTATTCGGAGAGTGCCTCTGAATGTGTCCGTCTATGTGGGCGTCTGTGTGAGCACTGAATTTTATACTCGCCAATAACGCAAATCCCATGCTTGTGTTTTTAAATGATTTACTTCAGCTCTTGAAAATGCCCCAATGAATCTAGGGCCTGCTACCCAAGGGCCAGCTATAAAATTAAGCCTACCTTAAATTAAAGGTGAAGCGACTTAACATTTGCCCCACAGCCTGTAAGACTCTAATGAATTCCTTTCTGACATTCATGAACTTGGACCTGAAATGGAGCTGCAAAACCCACTGTTGTTCGTCGAAAGCTTTAGCTGGGGATGGCTTGATCTAAATTGCTCCATTGCGGCTTTTAGATGTGGTCAGAGCAAGCAAAGGTGTTAAAAACAACCTATCAGTGAAGACGATTTTGTGAAGTGCAGAATGATATAGCTTGGTGGTGGTAAGCACTATGGTTTCAGAGCAGGGCTGCATTGTTGGCCCTGTTGGCATTTGAGGTTATTCTTTGATGTAGGGGTGGGGGTGAGCTATCCTGTGTATTCTGGGGTGTCCAGAACATGGTTGGTGTCCACATAGGTGTGTCAGTGAAACACCCCCTCCAAAGTGTCTCCAAAACTGTCTCCAGAGTTTATGAAATGCCACCTGGTATAGAGGATGAGAGTTCCCCTAGAGGAGAACCATGACTCTGGAGCTAGCCAGCCTTGGCTCACTTTTCACTGGGCCATCTTCCAACTGTGGGACCTTGACTGAGGATTTGACCTCTTTGAGCCTTAATTTCCTCCTGTGCAAAATAGAGGTAGCAGCACTTTCAAACCGGAGGGTTTCTAGGAGAAATAAATTACATAATGCGAGCAATGCGCTTACTGCAGGGTCTGGCAACTATTCTTCACTAACCGGTAGCTGCTGCTCTCATTAACTACTTCGACATTCTAAACTGTTCCAGTCACACAAGCTACAGACTCTAGTGCTTCTCTGCGTGAGCCCAATTATTAGGCACTTAATCCCAACAGAGTAAACAGAGAAGAAGTGGCCGGGAAATCTTTCCCAGAGTGCCCCGGAAAGACATGCTGCTTCTAGCTTCTCCTAGGACTAGACTTGTGGGTAGAAACTCAGCACCTAGGTGCACCTCTGCATCCCTAAGGAGTATGACCAGATGCAAAACTAGATCCTTGGCTATAAGGAAAAAGATACAAAAGCAAAACCAAAATACACAAAACAACAGAACAAACAAGAAAAGGCATCATTGCCAGAACCATCTGAGCAGCCGGTCATGCCTGGGCCTCGAGCTCGTTTCTAGCCGTAAGTTTTGCTCCAGTTCATTGATAACTTCTCTCAGTCCTTAAAGTGTTTTTGCATCTTTCCAGCTGTAGGACTTAAACAGGTCACAGCTTGATGAGGGCAGGGCCTACTCCACTCACTGCCATGCTCCTAGCCAGCAGGGCAGTGCCTACCTCTGAAAAGGACTCGAGATGCATTCCTCAAATGGTCTCATTTCCCTCTGCATAGCATTTATTTTCTCAGCACTTGGAGCACATTTCCAGCGGCAGGTGAGAGCGGCCCAGCGGTCTCTCTACTTCACATCTCAGCTCCCTCACAGTCTTCCAAGGAGCACTTAAAGGCAGCAAAGCTTCTGACAGTAAAGTAAGCTGGCCAGGAATGGCTGGTGCCTGGCTGGTCCCAGCTTGGACACTTGCTTAGGCCCATGCCTTCTATAAGCTAATTGATCAACCATAGACCTGTTGGCTCCTGATAGAATGACCAAGGGAAAGGTCTGCTTACGTTCAGTATAAATGTAATAGACTTTTCTGAATGTTTTTGACAAGCAGTTGGTTGGATCTGCACACGTGGAGCCTCAGATGCAAAGGACCAATGCTGCCAAATTCAAGAGAGTGGGTTTTATGAAATCACTTTGACTCTCTGAATGGCTGTTCAGATGTGCCTTTGTAGGTGTGTCATAACTTCCTGCCCTTCTGTAATTGCCCCAAAGCTTTCTCATTTTAATCAAGTTCCCAAATGACAGAGCGTCAATCATAGCCACGTATATTATTCTTGTGTTACTATGACCACCAAGCATACAACTTAAGGGAGGAAATAGTCATCTTGGCTCATATTTTCATTGGACTTAGTCCATAGTCAATGACTTCTCGATCCTGAACAGAGCATCATGGCAAAAGGGCATGTGGCTGGGGATAGGTGTTCATATCATGTGGGGCCCAGAAGGAAAGAGCAAGACAGGAAGCAGCCAGAGATAATATATTTCCAAAGACAACATCCCCAGTGACCTACTTTCAGCTTTGACCCTACCTCCTAAGTTTCTAGAACCTTCCCAAATAATGCCACCACCTTGTTACTAAGCATTCAATTCATGAGCCTATTGGGCGGGGTTGGGGGGGGAGGGCAGACATTGCATATTCAAATGAAAGCAGCAGCTGGAAGAGCACAGAATACATGGTTTGGAATTTCAGGATGTAGTTGCTGCCTTTCTGCTGGCTACCTTCAGGGGACACTTCACTGTGGTGCCCACCTGCCACACCCCTCCACCTCTATTTCGAGTTGATTGCGGATCTCCTACAAGCTTATACCCAGGCCCTGATGATGCTCTAGAAGACTAGGACATTTCATTGCCTTCAGCCTGCCACAGCCTGCCCTCCCTCAGCTTGGTAACAGACAGCTCCAGGCTATTCACATCTAGCATCCAGGTTTAAACTAGCTCTTTGCAGAAAAGAAAATCCAGAGGGTGCAAAGGGCAGCTTTCAGGCATTCATAGGGAGGTCCCAGCTAGGTACTTGGGCAGCAGAGGAGTGGGTGCCTGAACTGAACTTGTCCCATAGTTACTTTGTTGAATATCCTAATCGTCACCATAGAAATTTTGCATGATGAATGGAGATAGAGCCAGAGACCCACATTCACATCAGAACAAGGGATCGAGCTACCAAGGTCCAGTGGAAGAACAGAAGGAGGGAGAAAATGAGAAAGGAAGTCAGGACCATGAGGGACTGGCCCACCAACAGAGACAGTGTGCTCGATCTATTGGGAGCTCATCAAATCCAGCTGGACCAAGACTGAATGAGCAAATGACCTAACTGGACTCTATGAATGTGACTGCCAGCGGGGACTGACTGAGAGGCCAACGATGATGGCACTGGGACCTATCTCTTCTGCATGTATTGACTATTTGGGAACCTATTCTATATGAATGCACATCTTCTTAGACTGAGATGGAGGGGGGAGGGCCTTGGGCTCCCCATAGGACAGGGTATCCTGCACCATCTTAAGGAAGCAGGGGAAGGACGGTGGGGTAGTGGGGGAGCGGGAGGGCCGGGAACAAGGGGAGTAAATGTAAATTTTGCTTTTAACAATAAATAAATAAAATAAAAAACTGAAACAAACAGTCACCAACATTTAAAGGCTGGTATATTTCACACAAGTTCTAGCTTCTTTCAAAGAATTGTGGGCTCTGATTATATTGGACCTGGATTTCGTCCAGTCATGGGACTAGAGTTTCTGGTGTTAACTCTGAAGGCATTTGAGTTCAGCGTTCTTACTAATCACACTATAGAAAAACATGTATGTCTGTGTCCCATATGGCCTTATTTCACTGTGACCTACAGACAGATGAGAGGATTTCAATTTCCATTTTAACATTGCAAATGAGTAACTGGGGCCTGAGGAGGTTCAGTGGCTTGTCAAAGTCGCACATCTGAAAAATGGCAGAGTTGGGACTCAAACTTGGGTCTACCTAGTCCCAAGGGCCATTTTCTTCCATGATAATGAGCTAACTGCCTCAACCGGAGAGCAACTGTAAAGCTCCATCCTCTGCACAGGCACTCCTACATGGAGAGATTCCCTAGTAAGAGTGATGTGGGGCTACATGGAGAGATTCCCTAGTAAGAGTGATGTGGGGCTAATATGCCTGCCAACTAGCTCTGTATGGCATTGTCAATTGACATTCTGGTGTGGTCAACCCAGCTTCTGTTTGGTGAGTGGAGACCACTCCCAGTATCCAGCAAACTGTCACTTTCCATTTAAATAAAGGGACTCTTCTCAACTGATGGAGGAACCCTCACTAGAAAGAGAAGCTTAATGAGAAGACTCCCTACAGATAAAAAAAGCAGAGGCTGAAAGGGCTCCTAAATTCTTCAGCATTCTATAAGCCCACAGCCCTTCCCAGCCTGTCCTGCATGTTTTAAGGAACAGTGCTCACTTAGGTCAGTATTACTTCAACCAAAGAAAAGAACTGAGGAGTTAGACCACCCCAAGAAAGCTTCCCCTTTGCTCCACTCCCACAAACTCAGAGGACCAGACATTTGTCTTTACTTATATCTCCAGCAAGACTGATCTTCCTCAGAACCCAGTCCTATTTTCCAAACCTGGAACCTTTGCAGCTACTGTGACCTGAAGTGATTCCCCTCCTCCCTGCTCCTTGGCAGTGTGCTAACTCCACAGGTCTTGCTCACCAGCCATCTTGTTATGGAAAGGCCTCTCCCAGCCTCTTCCACCCACACCACTACAAGGTATCTTAGAGACCTGCTAGGCCTAAGAATCCCCTTACTACCTTCACCCCCAAACACTCTGTATTAGCCCAGACCTTTTCTTGCTCTGGAGGAATGTCTGAGCTCACTAATACATCCCCAGATCAGATGCATCTCCTATAGATCTAGGATGCTCAGAAAGGAATTCCAGGGAGATTTTAAGAGCAAAAGGAATGGCCTCTCCACTGTAAACCAGATACAGAGTTTTATGCTTGAAGCCCAGTTTCTGGATGGGCTCCTGGAAACTTGATGGCATGTATCCTGCAGGGCAATGGAAGTGAAGGACTTTCAATTTGTCTCAAGCCCAGTTAAGACTTCCCCCTTCAGAGGACCACATCCCTGACTTGAGTGGCTTGTGGCCTCTTGCTACATAATCACACAGTAGGGAAGAGCATACATTGTGGACCACGAGTCCTTGCTTTAAACCTGACCTTGCTACTTGCCGCATTAGGAGTTTGGCAAAGTCTCCACTTCTCTGGTCCTCATCATTCTGAGAAGGGGGCACCGTGGTTGTGAGGATGGGGTGAGAAGGCACCTACTGTCTTCAGAGAAAAGACACTCAGTGATGCTAACTGCTCCTGTGTTCTCCCTCTGGGGGATGCTCTTCTGGGTGGTTGGTTCACTTTGACAGGACAGTTAGAAAGGCGGCATGTGTAGCACGGTGATGCTGTCCTACCATGTTCAGTGTTTTCATGGTTTGAGGTGGTGTTCCTCTTGCTGGCACCATCACTGAAGATTCAGATGCTCAGATTAAGCTTTCTTTTCCTTTGGCATGGAAAAGTGGACCATGTGAGCATTCCGGTACTTCTTCCAATGCCGTGTGCACCTGAGATAGCACAGTGCACACCACCCTATTCCTAGTTCTAGAGCAAGAAACTGTCCCCAGGCTTTCATACAGAAGAAGGCGGCTTTCACTCTAATAGACAAAGCAAACATAGCAGTCACATCATACTACATAGTCAAGAAGCTCGGGCTTCATGTAAACCCACAAGCTACCCGACTATACCAGGCTATTTGTCTCAGGAGGTTGCTTCCCTATGTGACAAACATCAAAGCAATTTCCTGCTTCCTTATCTTCCCCTCCAGCATCACCTGGAACAACTCACCTGTTATAAAGCTAACCCCATAAATAAAAAGATGTATTTATTGTGGGGAGGAGCATATACCATGTGGAGGTTAGAGAACACATGTATGGAGTTGGGGCTCTCCTTTCTCCTTTGTGGGTCCCAGAGATTGAACTCAGGCCCCAGGGCCTGGCAGCAAGCGCCTCTATCCTCTGAGCCATTTTACTATCCTACCCCAGATATTTTTTTAAAGTTATTTAATTCTGATCACCTTCATTATTCAGCTCATCTACCTGCCACCACTTTCCACCTAGATGATGGTGACAGGCACCTTGCTGGTCAACCTACTTTCTCCTTTGCCCATCTGGCTCATTTTTCTCATGATAACCAGAAAGACCATCTTACAGGGCAAATATACTTCCCTTCTATATATCTCACACCTCCCCCCACTAACACTATTTTAAAAACTCATGATGCCATCCTTTTTTTTTTTATCAGCCGAAACCCCAAAGGGCTAACATTACTGCTCCCACAAGACTCTTCAAAACTCTGTTCTTCAGCCATGCTTGCCTTCTGCTAGCTGTTTCAGAGACCAAGAGCCTTTCCTGCCAGAAGCAGTGTTCACAGAGTTTTTCTGCCTGGACTACCACTCCCCCCGCCGGGAAATCCCCTCATCAAGCAATGCTCACTATCCTCCCATGAGCCACTGTCACTCTTCATATCCCCAGTGTAAGTTATGCTGATTACTATTTTCTCACAGGACTCCATTTTCTCTGTCATAGCCCTCTGCACAGTCCACATTCACATACTGGGCAGGACCATGACTGGGTGGCATACTGGATGCTTTCCAAGATGGAATGCAGTACTAGACAAATGACTAATCTACATTGGTTTCGTTTGGTTTGCTGCTTTACTGCAATTCAATTCCTGATCATGTTTTGTCTGGATTTCAAAAATAAGAGGAAACATTTTCCTGTTTTTCACTCTCATGATCCTCTTTGGTTAATGCCGTTTTCCCTCCCAATTCCTACTCCACACATTAAGAGATAGCAGATATCAACTTCTATACACCAAGCCAAAACCAGTTTATTCTATCAGTTCACTCATCAAAGGCATGTAATACTGCTAATCAGTTTCCACTTCGTAGCAGTGGACCAAGCAGACAATACTCTTAACATAATTACAGCAAGGGCCAAGAGAATTGATGTTTAAGCCTGCTTCCTACATGCGCTGTTTTCCTCAGCTTTCACATGCTGGGAGTAGTTCTAGGCGACCTGTTTAACCTACAGAGATTCCTTCGTGCCAGGTCTCCCACCAGCCAGGTTTCTCCAGACGCTTTCCCCAGTCCCACCCAAACCACCAAGGTCTTATGGGAGGAAGAGCTCTCAATTCTTCATCTTTGTGGAAGGCAGCCCTCTGGGGCTATTGTGTCCTTTTCATTTTGCCACTTGAACTTGTCCCCGTCCTCAGATCTCAGCTGAGCTTTTCCCTCCATCAGACAGGATGGTCAGAGGCAAGCTGCATCTAAGCAAGCTTGGGGACCCAGCAGAGGAGATTCGCAGCACACCTGACCTTGCTTAGACCTGTCTTTTAGTGTCCACCTCTCTCAAGAGCCAAAAGACCTTTCTGGTGTTCAATATAGTGTTTGGCATATAATGGGAGCTTAATGGAACTATAGATTAGGTGAGAAGGGTAAAAGCAGGGAGAAATGGAAAAACAAGCTTGTTGGTTTTAATATTGGGGCCCCTAATAGAAAGAAAAATTGAGAGACTCTATGATCTTAGTGGAGGGAGATGACATAAGTAAAAATCAATACCAATTAGTCTTTGATCGGGGCAGAGGCTTGATAGCATGAATTAGAATTCTGAGAATCCATTTCCTCCCACTCAAGAAAAATCTAAGGCAAAGAAAGTGTTAAAAAAAATCTTCTGGAATGGGTAGAGGCAGATGGACAGATAGATAGCAAAGTCTGCACATTGGGTGTACATATCCGTCAGGCAGCCTTTGTGCACCAGTAAGGAGTGGGAAGGGACACTGTGAGCCTCACCTCTGACAGCAATAATCATCCTCCAACACAATGTGCAATGCAGACAGCTCCATTTCCAGGACACTAATACCAAGCAAAGCAATGCAGCTCCAAGGGGCTTTCCAGGGCTGCTCCAAACCTGTCCCTAGGCAGCTCCGCACAGTGTACAACAAAAATTTATATTCTTCAAGACTGATCTTCTGACCTTGCTGTTCTCAGATCCACTTGAGGACAATGAGAGGGAAATGCTGAGGTGTCTATCTGACTTGCAGGCATCTATGTGCTCTGGTGATCTGGTGCTGATGCTGATGGGATGTGGGAAATCTAAGCTACTGGCGAGCATGCTCTCCTTCTATAGTCCCATTTCAGATGGCTTGATATCTCTCACCCTCTTGAAATAAAAGAGACGACTTCCTCAGGATCCAGCACTCTGTGTTGCTCTGAGGAAAGAGCAAGCTATACTTAAGTTGACTCTAATGCCACTGTCATCATCATCCTCGCTAATGCTTTTGAAATGTCACCAAATGCCTAGCTCCATGTCTCATCTTCCAGCCCACATCAGCCATTTGGGATACATGTCCCTTTCACTTGTCACCATGAATTGCTTGTTGAAGTAAAATGAGGCTCAGAACATAGGATTTACTCAAACCACATTTGAACCCAGGCCTATACTACTCCACAGATTAGTTCCAAAATTCCAGGTGTTTCTGCTGAAATCACCACTCTACCATCTTTGGTTTCTTTCCTTGGTGCTGATGACTGTTCATTTCTGTTTTGTATGGGGAAATCACAGTCTATATATAGCCCAGAATCAAGACTGCCTGTCTGATGGATAAAGTTTTATGGAAACCTACTGTGCTCATTCATTGATACTTTGTTCTTGACTTTCATGCTACCAATTGCAGAGTTGGATGGTTCAGACAGCGAGCATGGAACCTGCAAAACTACAAATGTTTACTATCTCAGTGCCTAAAAGAAATAGCTTGTTCTCTCCTGATGGAGTAGATAAGACAGATTCCATGCTCATGTAGCTCAAATCATGTATATGTATATGTGTGTATGCATGTGTGTGTGTGTTTGTTTGTTTGTTTGTGTGTGTGTAGTGGGAACTCCTGCCCATACCATTTTACAGAAAAGAAGACTGAGTCTTAAAAAGTTGCAATAGGTTGGCTAAGGGCACAGACCTAGTAAATAACAGGTAGAGGTCAAACACACTTAAGCCCCTGAACCTACTCCTAACCACATGGTGTTTCTGTCTGCCATGGGCCTGGCAGCACATAGGCAATGGGCCACATGGTGCTGAGTAAGGATGGCTCTGCCCATGAGAAGGCCTGTGAGAAAGGAGACTAAGCCAGACCAGTCAGTCAATGTTTGAGTACAGAAAAGCTAAGACTGGGTTATGAGAGCCCTGGGACTATGTACTTGTCCCCCAGGAGATGCTGCCAGCAGCTAGTACTCATGGGAAAAGCAACATCTGAGAAGGCTAGCCATAGGTAAGCTTCTCACAGAAGACTGCTTCTACTGTGAACCTCATGATGTACTTCATGATGAGCAGCAATTTTAAAGGGATGTGGTGGCTCTAAGCAGCCTTTTCCTTGGCCTCCAAGGGGGCATCTCTTTAATGGTTGGTTCTTGTCAGAGATGTGAATCCACACTCAAAAGGAGAGATGCCCGAGAGAATGAAAGAGTCCAGAAGCTCTCCGACAATGCAGCGAGCTTCCTCCCATGGCCCTGCCTTCCAAACAAATGCTTGCAAAAATGGGAAGCTCCCTGCTGTGGGCCAATGTTGGCTCATCACCGAGAGGCTCTTTGACTTCTGCTAGAATTCCATTTGACCTCTGAGGCCCTGGACCTTGAGGCTGTGGTTCCTGGGAGATGTCACAGGATGACCTTCTGTCTTTTTTGCTATCCTGTGAGTGAAAGCCCTGGCATTCCATCATTGTCACTCTGGTCTTCCTAAAAATCTCTCAAAATGCTTCCTCTTAGAGTTCAGGTCTGAAATTTTAGATTTATGACAATGTCCATAATCAATATACTTACAACTATCTCTCTTGAACCCCAAGCTTACAAATTAGAATACACTTCCCAGAACTGAGACAGAAGGATGTTTTCTCCTTCACTTGCCTTACAAGGAAGGCCAAACCAAATTTTACGTTTCTCTCCTAACTTGATTTCTTACTTCCTAGATCCGGTCATATAGTAGTCATTTTGGTTTTTAATTTGTGTTTTCTTCTAAGTAATCTTGTACTTGCACTTCTGTCATCAACTCCCATATCTACTGTGTGCTTTACAGATGAAGAGAACACATTGTTGCTTGGCTCCCGCTGATCCTAAAGACAGTGCCACCAAGGAGTAATGAGAATTGCCACCAAGTTGTTTTAAGTGCTTCTGACTGGACTGGCACTTTTCTGATGGCTTTATAGGTGTGTCCTCTTATTTAAAGCTCTCTGGTGGCTTCTGAAGGGATAGTATTAGCCGCATATGAAAACAGGAAAATTAAAGCACAGGGATGTTGAGCAATTTACTCTCCAAAATGGATGGCGAGATCAGCAGGGCCAGAACGAAAACCTAAGTAGTTAGAATGAAAATGTCTGTCCATTGGACCTTACTTCCTAAACCGTTAGACCTCTGCTGTACTTTAGGAGTTCTTGGTAGGTCAGACGATGCGAGCCATTCACAGCATACCTGAACTCAAAAGACTCTGGGCCTCCCTCTTAAGAAGGCTGTGGCAGACTGTTGGAGCTGCTCATTACTCAGCAGCAATAGTGTCAGCTTCCCTACCATCTGTCCAAAGTGCTGGGATCTCCTGCCAATTTCTGAGTCCCTAGGCAGTAAGTTGGCTCAGATCAGCTCTGGGAAACAGAGGCCACCCCTAGTCAACAGCCCAGCAAGGGCTGTGGCACATAGCCACTGCCTGGCTCCATACAGGATCCCTCGTAATAAAGTCCCTATGGAGGCAACACATTAAAGTCCCCCACAAGGGTGTAGAGGTAGATAACAAGGGACAACCTCTAGGCCAGAAGATAGGAAGAAAGGACACCGAGGTAGCAGCCATCACAACCTACTATGTGCCAGATACTGCTCCTAAGACCAAATGAGGAGGCTAGGCCAACCGATATGACTAAACATATCCTGGACCACTTTGCAAAGTATGGTCCATGTGAACACAGGACTTCTTCTTCAGGGACAAACCCCATGAAGTAGTCAGAGGGTGTCACTCAAGGACTTGGGTTGCTGGTAGGATAATGGATGAAACTAAAGACAGAGAGAAAAGGTAAAGGCCTGTGGTTAGAGTCTAGGTTAACAGAATACTGGAAGGCTACAGGGAGTGTGATCCTACTGCCAATGATAAAAAGGGGATCAAGAAATACTAGCAGATTTATATCCCATACACCAGTCAGGGAGGATGACAGTCAGGTGGGTGTGGATGGCTAGGAGTGAGGAATACCTACCCCTTGGTTCCCAGACAGGTCACCACCATGTGGCCTTTCTTCATCCTAGTGATAAATGGACTTAGGGCTGGCCTAGACTGTTGACAGTGGCTTGTTCTGTCTGCATCGCCTTCTTTTTGTAAGAAGACAGAGAAGAAATGAGAATGTTTACATATGAGACTTTTTAAAATAATGTGATTTAACCGAGGAGGACATCCTTGTTATTATGTGAACACTATGGACCTGTCATACCAGAAATAAATAGAAGGGGTCCTGTCACCTGTGACTGGCATGACAGACAAGTGGGGCTTCTGCTCTGAGCTAGCACAGAGAACATGTCCACCAATGGGATGCTATTTCAGTCATGGGAGAGAAGACCAGGAAGGGATCCAAAAGAGGAGGAAATGGATCACAGGAAGGAGTGATAGCTCTTGGTCCCACAGGAACCACAGTACCAAAGTTGGGGACACCCTCAGCAGCCTTTCCCCTGGGGCTTCATTCCCTTACTGCTCTGAATGGTGCTTGAGGTTTGCCAAAGCTCTCCATAAGGTCTCTTGGACACAGTCCATTGCACCCCGGTGATGTGAATGGTGGCCACTATTTGCAGCATCTGCGGTGTGGTACGCTATTGGCTCTCTTAGAAACTCTTTCTCTTCAATGGTGCCAGAGTCCTGTGCTTCTGCCAGCCGCTGGCTGCCCTGAGCTCTCTGTTCTTCTGGGATGAGCTCCTACCGTAAACTCCCCCTGTTTCCCTCCTCTAGTGAAAGTTTTCTGCAGTGTAGGCAGAGATCCAGGAGAGGGAAAAAAATCACTGCAGTTCCCAGCAGCACGCTGCAGTACCAGAGTGGATGGCATGCTGCAGAGTGCATGCCTGCCATATGTCTCTGGAAGGTGTGCAATGATTGCCTGCTAGACAGGCCCAGGGCAGCCTTTCCAATGATTCTGCAACGGTTACTTAGCTTCCTCCAGCTCCCATGGAAGTTCCCAAATCAAATCACGTTTTGCAGCTCGCATGATCCTGCCAGTCATTTTGGTCAAGTCTTTCCTTACCCTTACAGTTTGCTCAGATGCAAAATGGCAGTGATGAGGCCTGGCTTGTAAGACCTTGAAGGGAGGCACACATGAGCCACCTTTGAATGTTTTTAGAGCATCAGTAGAGCTACTGAGGAGTGAGGGGCTGCAGGAATCTTTCTTAGTTTCAGTCTAAGGACTGATGTTTTAATCAGGCAGGCATGTCTGTCAAAACAGGAGCAAAGGCTCCTTTGGTATGGAAGAGGTCACTTAGAAAATGTATAGGTTAAGATCACCAAGTACAAATAAAACTAATTAAAAGGGGAACAGTCTCTGGTGTCACTAAACCAAAGGAAATTGTCCTGAGGGGGAGAAAGTGTTTCTAGCTTTCCGTAACACAACTGGATCCCACCCATGGAAACAGAAATTCGACATTGACTTTAGGCTGTTGCTATTCTGTAGCCTCAGAGGGAACCTTTCAAGCAATACAAGTCATTGCTGTGGGCCACTTGTCTTCAGAAGAGAAGGAAGGGAAGTGGGACACTGTCACTCATTCCCACCCACACCCATCTGACAGTTGGTCCTCCAGGTATTCCTCCAAAAGCTCTCAGTTCTTTTATTTATCTTAACATTGTGTGGTAACATAAAGAATCAATCAAAGACAAATCAAATATAAGGTGATCTAATCTAAGAAAACAACAGGAGAGTATCCCCAGTCATGTGATGAGGTAGAAATGCATCTGGAAACACCAAGAAAGACCCTGGGAGGAACTCTTAGTGCCACATAAACTAAAGATAACACTAAGAAAATAATATTCCATCAGAGAGTTGAAGCTGAACCAATTGGCTGGCAAGTGCATCAAAGCTTTCCCCTTGAGAAACCAAGCTGCAGATGAACTTTTGGAAACACCATCATGAGTAGGCAATGTCTCTTGCTGGGACACTGTGGACTAGGGCAAAATCCCCACATGGCTGATAACCCAAGATCTGCAAGGTGGATGATCCCAAGGGATGCTCACCGCCACCTTCACTAGTCCCCCCACACATACCCATGACAAAGAAATCCAGAAATATAAATGACTTACCCAAAACACTTATTAAAGATACAAAATGAAAGGTTGGAAAAGAGGCTAGAGAGGGAAAAAATAAAGAAAAGGAGGAGAAAGGGAAGGTGTGGAAGAGTGAGGTGAGAGAAAGGGGAGACAGTGGAGTTGGAGAGAGAAATGAAGAATTGCCCAGGGAGGAAGAATAGGGGACGAGGAGGAAGAGGGAGTTAAAGGAGAGAGGCCAGGGGAAAGTAGGGGCTGGAGACTCTGGTTCGATCTGTGACATTTGATGTCTTAAGCTAAGACAAGTTTGTCCAGCTTGCTAGGCTCACTAACAGTACACTAACCCCTGTACTGTTTTTGCTTATTTCTTAATGCGTGATGAGGGAGAAGAAGAATAAAGGTGAAGAGGAAGGTGAAGTTTTCTTCTCTGGTTTCTTTGACAAATGCACTTAGTGGCCCAGAGTGCTAGGGAAATAATAGCAGCCATGACCTACTATCTAAGGAACAGGGATCTGGTCTTCTCCCTCAGTCTAGTCCCACAGGCTGACCCTGACCCTGATCCAGCTCCATCACCATTCTTGATACTCCAGGGAAGAGCAGGATGTCCTAGCATTCTAGATGTGCCACTAGGTTTCTGCCTTCCATGCATGCTACCCAAGCAACTCCACCAGTGTTTCCTGAGCCCCTATGACTTGCCAGGAGCCATAACGCCTAGGATACACACCAGCGACACTGCTCTTTAGGCGTTTACAGATAGAGGGATCAGCTTAGAGATCTGATTTCCTCGACTATGAAATATAGAGGATTATCTTGAGAGTTTTTTTGGCTTGGTTTTATAGACATCTCAGACCCTAGGGTGAGAGTCAGAGTGACTAAGATTCCCCACTTTTCCTAGAACAGCTCTGCTTTATTCTGTTGCAGATATTGATTTACTGCTTAAGCTTGAATTTGGAAAGAAAATTCCACTACTAAGAGAGATCTAAAAACTGGTGAATAAGATTCTATCATGTCCCAAAATCTAAAATTCTCTATTTTATTACAAAGGTTATATTAGTCCTTGAAGCCTCTGTCTATAAGAAGTCATTCACTCATTCAATCATCAAACATTTAAGGAGATTTCCTATCATGCAGGGAACAAATAGACAGTAAATAAGTGAATTAACAAGTTACAAAGACAGAGTTGCCCATTATACAGAGGGACATGGGAGGTAGAAAAGGGTGGGAGAGAGTCCTGGGTCTGATTAGCCTTGGAGCCTAGGTTTCACAAGTAAGGGCCAGTCTTAGAATATGAGGGGAAGATCGCTTTAGAAACAAAAGCAAGAGTGAAAGCCAGATGGAAAGAATGACCCTGGCCTTCCAGGATCAGGAGAATCAGGTCACAGAGAGCCTAGGAAGAGTGGTACAGGTGAGAGGGGATCAGGAGGGTGCCAGGGGCAGTGCCTGTGGGACCTGTAGACTACAGAAAGAGCTTAGATGGAACTGGAGTGCAGGGGGATGTCATCTTTGGTGGGTTACATGGAGGAACCGGTGGGGTCTGACCATACTCTGGAAAGGATGGTGAAGGGCCAAAAGCAAGATGGAGAATAAAGTGAGCAAAAGTGGAAAACACTCTCAGGGTGACGCAGATGACAGATAAAGGAGACCTGAGGGAAGTAGCTGGAGCTGTGGGAAAGGCCAATGTGGCAGAGAGGAAATGAAAACAAGATCCTGTCACCAGTATACGTCATCTATGGTCTTTTGATATTGAACACATGCAATTTGGATCTTAACCTCACCTTCCAGAGACTAATTCTGACTTCTATTCACCCATTTTGGTAAAAATGCCAAAAAGTTGAGTTATGTTTCTTTGTCTTTTTGAGCATTTGGGCAGGGGTGTGTGTGATGTGGCTTTAGATAGACCCCAAATTTGCATCTCCCTCTTTGAGAAGGCCTATGGAGCAAGGTGTTGGGACAATTTCTGTATTGGAAATACGGATAAAAGATTTAGACTACAGCATTAATTCTTTGATTTTAGACATATGTGCAGTAACACCTGCCAACAGATTTGACCAAACAATTCAATGAATACCAATAGAGAAGAGAGGCTGAATTCAAAGACTTGGGGGCAAATGATCAATAGTTACTGTGAAGGGCCTCCCACAGACTTAGAACTGGGCCTCAGACTTCAGACATTCCAGGGGATGACTAAGACCCCCTTTTCTCCTTTGGGAATATGTTCTCCAGCCAGGAAAACAAGACCACATAAAAAATAGGCAGATGTCTAACCAACTAAAGAAACAGAATGAGTAATCAGGGCCTTGTGGCTGACAGCATGTTCGAGTCCCATTCCTGAGACTTGGGTCAATTTATCTAATCCTCTTTAAACCAGAAGCAATGCTTACCAGCTTCCTAAGAGCTATTATGTAGGATTTGAAAATTCTTTGTTAAAAAATGTGGCATGGATAGTAAGGGTCATTGCTGACTCCAAGTATAGAAAGAGAAGGGAGAGGGCAAACAGGTCAGCAAATAAAACCATACAAAAGGAAAAACAATGGAACTAAAAGCCTGCTGCTCAAACTCACCAATGGCTTCCCAGGATCTAAAATGGGGATTGCCAACCCATGGCCTCAGGCCATTCCACCATCTGTTTTATGAATAAATGTGTTTTAGACATAACCACAGACAATGTCTACACATCAATTACCATTTTTTCTTCCACCGTTAACAGACATGAATGACTTAAACAGAACTATGAGGAACACAGGGAAATGTTTACTATTTGCTCCTAAGCCTGAAGGTTAAACCCCAATTAACAAAGAAAAGTGTTCTGATAGTTAAATAAACATGAAATGAACTGTTATCTTTTCTCCATGTCACCTACACTCTGGGTCACATTTGGTACTGCGTCCCATGAGCCCATTCCATCCCTCGGTGGCATTGCAGGATCTCGTCCTCCTGCTGCAGTAGGGATGTGGACTATTCTTCTTCAGAGTCTGTATCCTGTCCATTGCATATGGCTCTAATAAGCCTCAAGGTTGGACCAATTTAATCTGAGTCATATACTGGGAAATCATACTAAAAGGATGGATTATTTCATTCGTTCTAGAACTACTGATAAGACATCACTGGGAAGGAAAGAAAGCTGAAGGCATATTTAATCCTAATTAAATAGGTATGCAAATATTGGTGCCATATTAGCTCTAGAACTCTGTGCAGTGGATACAGTAGTGCGCACATAGAGTCCTGGATGCTTGGAAGATTGAGGCAAGAAGCCAAGGACAGCTTGAGCAATGTAACAAGATCTCACCTCTGAAATAAAAAAAAAATTTAAGTTGCTTAATGATATAGAAGGCAATGATATAGATGCCATGTGATTAAATTCATTTGTTCTATGACCACGCGCTGAAGATCTGCTCTGCACCAATTCAGGGGCAAAAGTTGAGGGTTGACCGTCACTACATCCTGTTCTCAGTGGAGCTTCTAGTTTATTTGAAGAGGCAGAGGGTTGGGAGATAATGACACTGCAAGAAGACAAGGACATACGAAAGTGTGTGAAGCATGGAGGTGACAGGGTGCTAGGCCTGGTTCCTGTGAATGCCACTTTCATGTAGCACCCCTGTGAGTAGAGGCAGAAGAGCCAAGACCCACTTACAAACATCTCATACCTGTATTACAGTCTATCTAATGAGCTACCATTGACCTAACCACCGCCTTAGATATCTCTTTTAATCATCACAATTGTGATATAGGCCAACTCAAGTGTACCAGGCCAGCAAGAGTCCAAGCCATTGCAAGTCAAAGCCCATGCACATAACCCTTCCTGGTATCATCTGTACACACTCCAGAGCAGAGAGCTGGAGAGGCAGTGCAGAGGAAGCCTGAGGCAAGCAGCTCACAGAGGTGGCATGCGTGGCTCTGACTGTCAAACAGATGGACCCTGACTGACTTTCTGAGGACCTCTGATACGGGCAAAAGGCATAGTTGGAATACAAACAGTTGATCTGTGTTCAGTAAGTCAATGATCAAGGGAAAGCTAGAAACTACTGTAAAGATCAGCTCTGACTCCCAGGCTCCAGGTGTGTAGCAGGATGCTGTATGACTCTGGGGAGCGATTCTGGACTCTGGCCAGGTTTTAATTAAGCCCTAACCACCAAGGCCAAAGGAACTCCCTACCAATTAGTGGATAGCTGAGAGCCCACAAGTCATAAGGCCTCCTGCAGGCTATGTCTTTCAGCCAGGTGAACTCACCAGGATAAAGAGCCCAGGGAGTTTGGGGACAGAAGAGTTGGAACACAAATACAAGTCTCACTGAAAGAGAAGACTGCCTCCTACACTTCCTAGGCTCTGCCTAGGACACAGAATTTTCACATTAGCTTAATGATTCAGGTACTCAGTTTTAAGTTCTCAGTCTTTACCTGTACCAAACACAGTGCAGGGCAAAAATTTTTAAATGCTCATAGTTAAAATATAAAATCAAACTTTTAATAATTATGTTGAGCTGGAGAAATGGCTTAGCTGTTAAGAGCACTTACTGTTCTTGTGCCAAGGCCCCAAGTTCGGTTCCCAGCACCCACTTCAGGTTGCTCACAACTGCCTGTAACTCCAGCTCCAATGCCTCACTGAATTTCCCAAAACTGCAACCACATGTACACCCCCACATATACAGAACTAAAAACAAATTGTTAAAAATGTTAAAAGGCCGATTTAAAATAATATCCACTCAAGAATGAGATATGGCATCACTCTTTCTTTATTAGCAATGATTAAAAAAACTAGTTATCAGGAACTGACCAAGTATGCGGGCAGAGGCATTGGTGAAAGGACTTCTTTACTCATGGTAAGGGTGAGAGATGCCAGACTTCCCAGAATGCTAAGCTGTAAAGTGACAGTTTCAGCAGAGAGTCAAATATAACTACTTTCGTCTACTGATTCTTCTATGAAGTTATTCTGAGGAGATAATTAGACGAATGTGCTAAGGTTCACACAGAGAAACATGTTGTTTGTGGCATTATTAATAATACCAAGTATTTAGAAATATCTAAATATCATCAAAGGGAGATTATTTAGAGATCAAGGTACACTATACAACAGAGTCCTGCCCCTAGTTAGAAGGATAGCAGGGCTCTGTGAGGCATAGTGTGACACTTCCTTCAGGCTCATTGAAGGGAAGGCTTCCTGTCCATCATTCTATCCATGCAAACAGCTTGCCCACACACTGTGCCATGAGAAACAAAGAATAGACCTGTCCAAATTGGTGGTGTGCAGTGACTCTGGGTGCTGAAGTATCCAGTGACTTTTTTCTTTCTGCTAATGAACAGTAATGGATAACTGGATGATGAAATCCATAGGAGCAGGCATTGTGATATCTAGGCTATGAAGTTCAAGGGGAAGGGTACAAGATTCATGGGATCGGGCATGTGACAGTCTCATCAATCTCAGTTGCTCACTTATCAAGATTCATGTACAGAAGGTCATGTTGAATATTTAGTGCTAGATGCCCACATAGCACTAAGTCATGGTGAGTTTTCAATACATACTTGTTACTATAAACATACAAGAATTATTTGACTATGAAACAAGCAGCAAGCTTGCTGTTCTCAGAGATATCTGGGTAGGCTAAGCAACTACTTATGGGAGAATACAGAAATTTATTCATGAAAGGATCATACTTCTAGGTCCAGCTAGACCTAAAAAAAAAGACTATGCAAAGTCATGGAACCATGGAATTGACTTTAAAGCTGTTGGCTGGTGTGACGTGCAGGTCACATGACAATGCCATGCAGAGACTAGCCTGATTTTCAGGCCATTGAGCCAGGTGGTGATGATTCTTTTAAACTGCTCATTCTTTCTTTAACCCCGTTCTACTGCTTTGAGAAAGCTGCAGAAGGTGATTTACCCAGGGGTGAGCTACAGAGCCATGTGTATGGCTGGCCTCTGGCAACATTACCACACTTGTTCTCATGAGACTGAGCCACTCCTGGGTATCATCCCATTTTAAAGATGACAATAAAAAAGTGAAATCTTCCAGTGAGAGAGAAGATGACATCTAAGGAATACTGAGAATGTGAAGGCGGTTAATTTCAAAAGTTTTATGGCGGCTTCTCATACGGACTTTAATCTTTCTTAGGATCAGGCACACACATACCCAGGATTTGGGGTCAGGTGAACCCAGTCAAGGCAGTAGGAGTGGGGAAAGCCAGTGTGGCTAGGGGATTATCTAGAGCCCTAGAGAAAGCAGAAGACCTAGAGGAAAAAGTGTAGGCTGCACCCTCCCTGTTACACAGGGACCGGCAAACAGCAAGAATTGAGTGTGGCATCAAGAGTTCTGGCTTCAGGAGCAATGGGCTATTGCTAGGGAAGCCAAGAGTTTAAGTCTGCTCAGTAAGATGGTGTACTACACAGATTGCTCTCTCTAAGATAACCAAGTGATGAAAAGGGGGTGGGATGCATTCATCACTTGTTTTCTTTGAAGATCTCTTGGTTGACCCAGGCAGGCTATGAACTCGCATCAGCCACAAATCTGACTTGTTTGGTTTGGCTAGATTAGGTCAGGACGGTCCCCTAACGCTGTCATACCTGTAGTGATTTGGTCCCAGGGAGGCAGAACCAAAGCTCCCTGACTTGAAATTGCAAACACTCAGATTCAGATTGTATCTCCTTGACCTTCTGTGAGCCCTGAGTCTTCTCGTCAGTCAGGATGATACTTTGCTTTTCTGTGGTAAGTGTTAAATGAGATAATTGTGTACTGGAAAGACAGTGGGGGCAGTTAAGAGAGCCAAAGTCTGGGGATTCAGAGTTTAGGGTCAGAACCTGGCTCTACCACTAGCTATTCATCTTTAGGCATGTTACTTAACCTTTCTGAGCCACAGGGTCATCAATTGTAAAATGGGAGGGACAGCACCTATCTACGTAGGAGTTTGGTGATGAGTGAGCACGTTCAGAATTGCGGAGTATTTTAACCTTTCTGAACCGCAGGGTCATCAATTGTAAAATGGGAGGGATAGCACCTATCTACGTAGGAGTTTGGTGATGAGTGAGCACGTTCAGAATTGCGGAGTATTTGCCACTGTTCCTGCCACACTGGTGGCTACTCAGTAAATGTGAGGTGTTGTGATTAATGTGTGGAAAGCCCTCAGCATGGTAAAAAATGAGTATTCAATAAATTGTGGCTGTTATTCTTACAAGGTACATGCTCCTCGGAGAATTTCATGCACATTTATCTCCTCGAAAGCAATAAAAATGAAGGCGTTTGAGAAGAATCTTGTCCTTAAGTAAATGTCAGTCATAGCTGGGAGAAGCCATGGCTCTCTTGTCCCTGCAGGGTACCCAGAACCTCCACCTGCCCTGCCTATGCCCAGGCTCTCTTCTGCTTGCTGTGGATTTACCCTTCACTCAGCCATCCACTCTCTCAGCACATGCTCACTAAGCACCTACAGGGAGCCTTTGGGCTGGAAGCCCAAGCACAGAATGTAAAAGTTCCCGCTGCATCCTCTCTAGTTACACAGCAGTGGGCAATACTCACTAAATAAGTGTACACACAATGGTTGTGTAATGACAGCGGGATTTGTACCCTGAAGCATGTGATGGTGGGAATTCCTTGTGATACCATTTCACAGCCATTTCCACTTCCTCCTACCTCCCTGGCAAGTTTTCAATATGCTGTCTATTAAAATTCTGTTTTAATTTTAAAAAGGTTGTGCAAATGGAATCATGCAAAGCGAGTTTTAGAGACAGCCTTGCTTTTCCTTCTCCACCAGAGTGATGTATGCCAATATTTTCTTCTTTTTTATTGCTGAGTAGTATTTCATGTGTTGGAGGTAGCATAGACATCTAAGATGGTGCGATCTGCCATTAGGGATGTGGCTAAGGGATGTGGCTAAGGAATAAGACATTGCAAAGGCTCCTTAAAGATGTGCTATTTAAGGTGGTTGTTTACGGATGGCTGGGTGGCGATCGCAGAAAAAGGAAGTGAGTGATCTAGGCAGACATGGATTTTTTTAAGGACCTGCACTCCAAGGGCACCTCATTCGCTATGGCAACTGAGAGAAGGCAGCATGGCAAGTTGATTGCTAGACACTCTTACTCAAAGGAAACTCAACTAAGAGGTCAGAACTTGGTGACTGTGGTTTCTCCCTTTCCAGGCACTTCTTGACTGCTTATAAAGGTTGTATGGTCTGCATGCTGACCCCAGAGATGCAGTGACTGTGGTTCTCAGTTGAATGTCTCCAGAAAAACCTACAGAAGTGACTCACTGCCCACATGTGAACTCCAGCCAAGACTCCACAACAGAGCCCAGCCCTCTAAGTCTCTCCGATGCCTCAATTCTGCCCTACTCATACCCTGCTGGGTTCAGTGAGGATATTTAAGAAGTTAAGCTTCCCTCACTGAAACACAGGGAAGCAACATGGAAGAAAATAATGGTCCCAATGGAGAAATTTCTGATTGACATAAGTGGGGAAGCTCCCTTAGGGACATCGTGTACCATGTAAGCAGCAGAGCCCCGGGTCATCGCCTACTTTATTTACATGCTATGGCAAGAAGACGTGTTTAAGGCTCCCATAGCCTTGCACTGCAATTCAATGCTCTGGGAAAAGCAGCCATCTGGTCTAGATATAGCAGGTTCATTTCAGAATTCGCACATTCCAAGTGTGGCACTATCCCTCAAATGGTACTTCTGTTGTCTTTTTGGTTCAAGACAGCGAGCATCTTCTAGGATCAGAACTTGTTCTTGGAATCCACTGACAGACAAGCCCATCAGTTCTCTTGGTAGGTCAGATGCTTCATAATTAGCCTAATTCACTGATTATCTGCTCAGTGATTATGACTACTGTAACATAATATTTCAACTGCAAGGGAAGCATTCCAGACAGCTTCTAAGTAGCACAGTCAGGCTGGGAATGGCCGGCGGGGCTTCCTGCATTAAGAGGAGCGGACCACTACACCCTGCTTGGCCGCTCTCCTTGTCTCCATCATTAGAACCTGCTCTAAAGACCTAAGGGAGATGTGCTCAGAACAAGTGTGTGGTTCTTCTCTCTCTCACTGAGGCTCGATGGCCCAGCAAAGTATGAAAGTGAGGCCTGTGCTCCTAAAGCGAAGCAGTCTCGAGTCTGTGGAGCTTGTAAAACAACCACACCACCGCAGGAGCAAATCACAGCAAGTGCGATTCAAGGAAGATGGGAACACTAAGAGCCCAGCTGAAGTGACGGAGGTTGATACCCAAACGCCTGAGGACCCAGGTCTAATGGGGAAGACGCAAGTGTCCCGGCACCATCACCCTGCTACCTACTCGCTGTCCTTCCCCAGGTCCCACAAGGCAGGAGGCTTTCGCAGCATCTCTATCCAGACCTCCCCCAGTCTTAGGAAGCACTTCCCAGTTTTCAAAAGGAAGAAACTCACGACTAGCAAGTCCCTGGTGGAAATGCCGACAGCATCCCCAAGCGCCATCCAGGTCAATGGCAACCTCTCTGAACAAGATGTTGTGTCCTCTGACCTTGCCTTCCTGAGGCTGGCTCAGCATCTTGAGGATGGGCCCCGAAGACTCAAAATGCCCCACCCGTTTCTCCCAAGGATGTCCAAGGTGCAAAGCAATGGGCCTGTTACCTTCTGTTTGGAATCTGGGACTTGGAGGTCCTCAGAGAAAGCAACAGCTGCCATTCAGGTTCCAGATGATATTTGTCAGAGTCCAACCTGGGAAGCTCGGGAGCCTACTTTCAGCCCAGAAAGCCCAGCTGCAGAAAGCAACTCCATACCCACTTTGGTCACCATGTGTCCAGGGGATGGGCAAAGAGTGCTGACATCAGATCCGGAAAGACTCCCCTCCTGCTTAACTGCCAACAGCAGTGCCAACAACACCCCAGGCACGGGAAAACTCACACCTGAATCACATTTGCCCAAAGATCAGCCTGACAACAAAGACCTTGGCCTTCTGTCATCTCAGTCAAAGAAGATGTGTGCTCCTTCACCATCACGGACTCATGGCTCCTCTGAGCCAGGCTCTCATAGCCAGCCCGCCCACGTAGGAAGAGCCTCTGATTGCACAACGTTGAGTGACAATCACCAGGACCTGGAACCGCTCAAAAGTAGCAGTGCGTCCAAGTCTGTCCCTGTGTGTTGGGAGCATGTGACAAAGCTCCCCAGCCAGCCAGATATCCCGGAGCTTCAGACTGGTCTTGGAAGTGAGCACCTCACTTCCTCACTTCCGAGGCAGGAGAACAAGCCTCAGAGCAGCAGGGATCTCGGTGGTAGTAATCACAGTCACCTGGCACAGGGGGAACTCTGTGACCTCCAAGGCCGGCTACAATCAGTGGAAGAATCGCTGCATTCAAACCAAGAGAAAATTAAAGTCCTATTGAATGTGATTCAAGATCTGGAGAAAGCTCGCGCTCTCACAGAAGGGTAAGGTGAATTTCTTTATATTAAAAACACTTCTGAGCAAAGTCATTTGCTGGGAAGGGGCAGAGTGAGAGCACAGGTCACCACAAACAACATCTTCCTAGTGTTCATGGCCTGTTGTTTGCCCAGATAACTAATGCCCTCCTGCTCTGCCTGGGTTTTAACAATCCTCTATCTGGCAGTTCTGAATGGACTCCCATGGTTAACACTATTGTTTTCAGGTTTCAGCAGGTTGAAGAAAGAGGCTAATGAAGGGCAGGATCAAAAAATGGTTTATAAAGATGAGGGTCCAGTAAATGATGGGGGACAGGAATAACGGCAGGCAGTGTCTTCCTATCATCTGAGGGAGTGAGCAGTTTTGCATTGCTGTAGTTTTTCACATGTGTTTGTCCCAAAAGACTTAAGGAAACCACTAAAGTAGGTTTCCTCTCTACTGACTACTTTGGTGACTTGGGCTAGTCTGACATGGACCAACTTAGTTACATGAAATGAGACCCAAGTTCTAATAAAAGAAAGTCAGAGCATACTGCCCCAAGTGATGGACAAAGTTGGAAAGAGAAGTAACTAGCTGGCAGTGGCTTCTAGGAATCAACCCAGGCTGCCTTAGGAGACTATGCTGACAGAGAAACACCAAGCACAGGGATTGGGAGTCTCCAAATTCACCAGCTACTCACTTGCAAAATTCCCCATCTTTCAGGACCAAGAGCAGGAAAAACACATGACATCTGAAAGTGGCTAAAGATGTACCAAGCACCCCAGTAATGGGAGGTTCCAAGGCCACAACCTCATCCATCACCATCCTTGTATCTTCATGCATCTTGGGGGCATCATGAATACTGAGCTATGGGGACTAAGATCACAGACTGAGTTTAGAGAATGTGGGTCTCCCATGGCTTTTACCTCTGCGTTTATCCTCAACCTGTTCTGTCTTTACAGGCGGAACTTTTATCGGACTGGTCAAGACCTCAACAACTGCAGGACCTGTCAGAACACGGCGTGCATCATATACAGGTATCAGTACAAACTGACCTGCTCAGCGAGCAGGAAGCTATGGGTCCACAAACATGCTAGCAGAATGTCCTAAGTGCAGAAAGCTGGGGGAGACAGAGACAAGTACATGAGCCTTAAAATGGAAGGTGTCTGTGCAATGCTTGATTTGGTTCTAAGGCAGGGACTGCTTCTTTTCTTATCCACGGGGTCTAGGAGCAATTCATCTAATGCAATAGGTGGCCAGAACAGGTCCCCATTCTCCTCTGCATCTCATCTCAGTTATTTGTCAGGAGGTGGGAAGAGGTATTCAGGAAGTTTAGAGGTTTGCCCAACTCGTGCAGAACATCTTGAGAACCAACGGGGCCAGGATTGGGACTCACGTCCAGATTTTCTAGTTCTAGTTTCCCTATCTCACTACCTCTTCTCTACACCCAGTCTCCTATACCACGCACATCTTCCATGTCAATAACCATGAGTACTTTGTGTTCACTGGGAAATACACTATTTCTTCCCAGTGCAAGACAAATTATTAGAGTTGTGTTTGAATTCCCAAATCCGGTACCAGCCTGCTTGTTCTGGCCTCAGTTTCCTTGTGTGTAGAGTATGCATAGTGACCTCTATTCAGACTGGCCAAGAAAACAACTGGCACAACATCTGGGAATGTACTTGGAGACTGCAAACATCTGCACACACCCAAAAAGTCATTGCTGTTAGTAATGGAGAAATCAGGGGTCTCCTCACCCAGAAGCCCACTTAGCAGGCCAATGGAAATACAATCAGAGCACTCATTCTAGTTGACAACATCTAATTTTGTTGGGCAAAAGAGTATGGTTGTTTTCTGCATGACATTTCTCTTTGGAAAGCGAGACAAAGGGCCTGAGCATACCCCTGCTCCACCAGGGCGCCTGTCTTCTCTCAGAGCTTTTCCTTCCCTCTGCAGGAACCTGAGATCTCATCCTAATGAGGTAGCACATACCTGGAAACCAGCCAGTGCTTCCACGTAGGCAGGGCCCTGAGCATCTTCTCATTGACCCATTGGCTCCCTACATGGAAGACCACATGTCTACACCAAATAACAGGAGTCTCAGGACTACTTACAAAGTTTCCCCAAAGCTAAAAGCACTCACTCTTTCACATCTCAAAGCAATAACCCACCCCTCCAGAAAAGAGGATTATTGAGACAGGCCTGCAGTGCTGGAAAGAGAAGTAGGAGTCTCATCAGTCGCTGATCTTTAATTTCAATCTCTCAACTTAAGCAAATTTCCTAATCACTAAGAGTACAAAAATTATTACATGTCTAGACAGTAAAGCAGGATTTAAAAAAAAAACTATCAGAAACAGGAAGAATTGATTTGGACTAACTTGCACTTACATTTTGGACAGAATTCCTTCAAGTATCCAGGTGATATTTTCTTTTTTAATATGGCTTATATTAGTAAAAGGAGCACGTGATTATTTTCCAGTCTAATTCAAGTTTCATGACCTTCCCCTGAGCAAGTCATTTCTGGCTTCTGGGTTTCCTTATTGGAGAAATGAGAGGCTTTAATTAGTTGGTCCCAGTGGTGCCTTGTAGTTCCGACACGGTGTTACTCTAAGCTGAATTAACAGTGGCAATATTTGGTAGAACTGTGACTTTCTAGGACCTGAGAAGGTTTACGTTTTCCTAACGCTTGCCTCAAACATCCCAAGCAAGCATTCTAAGGGAAGTTAGATCTCATCTGGTATTGCACACCTTCATGTTCTCCTCCCGCTCCACCCCAGCATGTGTTGTTTATGTCTGTCCTTCGAAACATCCAGCCCCTGTTGCCTTTCAACGTCTGGCTGCCATCCCAGGTAGTATCTGTATCCTTGCTTCTAAACCACTGCAAAGGAATGGGCAATTAGTCTGATGAAAGCAAAAAGATCAGAACAGCAACTCTGTCATGGCAACAGTGTGATGAGAGTTATCATTTAAGAAAAAAAAATTCAAATGACTTCAAACTTGTGTTGTGTCCTGGAAAGTCAGATCTTAGAAGTTAATGAGCAAGTGATGTGAAATACCCATCCGCTCCGCAGGCTGTGGTCTCTCTCTGATGATGGATGGCTCCAGTGCCCGTCACTGTACATAAAGCACATGGTACATGATGGATTGCCTACTTGCTTTTCTTCCACAGAGAGGCTGCTAAGTTAGCAACACATAAGGTTTGCTAAGTGGTGCTGCCCACAGGCCTCACCTCATCAGCCATAGGCTATGGCTATGCTCCCTGCTCCTGTCAGAATGATGAGGTCACTGGTTCTAAGCAGCTCATTCTCTTTGACCCCCACACCTCCTTGGCTACCTCCCCTTGCCATGAATCTCTTGGATAAACCTTCAAAGAGTACACCTAAAGGTACAAGGCATGGCTCTCCAGGGTTTCCAGAGGTTCAATGTACCAAGGTGAAAGACTTCAAGTTTTTTGGGAGGTGGGGATGTGGGGGAGTCATGTTTTGTTTTTTGCTTTTTGCAGGGCTCGGGAGGAGGTGTTGTTTTGCAGTACTGGAAATTAGACATAGGGCTGTAGGTACCAGGCAAGCACAGGACCACTGAGCTATGTCCCTAGCATATGTGTATTTTCTAACTAAACTCCCAGGAGAGGGGTGGGAGTTGGCTTTACCCCAGCTTAAGCTGCTTCTAGCCTGTTAGATCTCCATTCGCTCTTGTTAGCTTTAATCCCAGGTCAGTTTACCCAAGGGATAAAGTTGCATGAATGCCACTGGTGGCTCCCAAGATTAAATAACATAGAATTACTTAGTGAGAAACTTGTTCTCTTTTCAATTTTATTTCAATTCTTCTGATTACCTAGAAGGGAAAAATCTGTGCTCCTTGCCACAACGTCTTTCAGCCCTTGCTAGTGCTTGCTTATCACATTTCTTTGTAAAGTGGGAATGGATCTCAGGTTCATCGCCATGGGCAAGTAACAGTATCGAGCCAGACTGTAGTAATTTTAAGCATTTTTTGCTGAAGCTTTTAACTTGTAAAACTAATCCTCTTAAATATTCATGAGGAATGATACAGGTCCTCCATTTCTAAAATTATCTCGCTTGGTTTGTATACTTGTTTAAGTTTAAAAAATAGACTGATTTTTGAGCAGAAAAAGTTAAGTGAAAAAATTGTGAAGTGGGTGTGGAGACTCTCATAAAAACAAGAATATTAAGGTGCAGTAGGACATGCCTGTAATCCCAGCATTTGTAGACAGAGGCAGGGGGATTGATACTAGGTCAAGGCGAGAGACAAGAGACAGAGAGAGAGAGAGAGAGAGAGAGAGAGAGAGAGAGAGAGAGAGAGAGAGAGCAAGAGAAAATCTCTGAAGTTTAGAAACCAGTTCAGCCTCCTTTTTTCTTCTCAGCAGCAGGTCATCTCTGGGACACACGTCCGTTTCCCTCCTTTCCCTGGCCCCTACTCCTCTGGCCACATCTGCCTGAATCTTATCCTCACACTCGCTCCAGGAATAGTCAGCAGAGCCTCTTAGGAGGAGCCATTGGTTACATGGTTCTAGATCTAGCTCTCGGGAAAAATCTACTTGGTTTAAGTTGTAAAATGCTTCCAACATTTTGAGGGAAAATGATAGGATAGTCCCTCCCCAAGGAGTTCATCTCCCATCCAAGTAGATTCCTTAGGAAATGGGAATAATTTGTAAGTTCATGGGTCAATGGAAAAGCCGGCCAAGAAACATTTGAAAAGTGTTAAAGAGAAGACGGAAATGGAAAAATGACAGGAGTCTGTTTGTCCAACATCTCATTCTTAGCCTCTTCCTGTGACTTTAGTGGCACTCATGGACTTTAATTCTGCGTCACACTTTTCCTTACCTCTTCTTTGAAACATGTAGGTCTATGTATGTTTTGCACACACACACACACACACACACACACACACACAGTTTTCAACTAACCACTGACATGCAATGCTTAATATTTATCTGTTCCCTGTTTCTGTGACCAAATACCTGAGGCAACTAACTTATAAAAAGAAAAAAGGTTCTAAAGGCTTCAGTCTAAACGTGGGTAGTCCCATTGCTTTCAGGCTTAAGTATAGCAGCACATCCCAGCAGAAATCCAACGGGAAGCAAGCCACTTCTATCACAAACAAGTAAGAAAAGAGGGACTGAGACTTTAGTTCACAATCATCTTCAAGGATAAGCTCCCAATGACCTAAAGACCTTGCACAAGGCCCACAGTAGCCCCTAACACTGTCACCTTGGGGTCAACTTCTAACACATGGACGCCGCTGGGAAACTCTTCTACATCACAGTGGCACCCCCAATTCATGTTATACTCTTCATTTTCCCTTAGAAAATTAACTCCTTTCCCACACTGTCTACTTTAACACCACTGGCTGACTCTGCAAGGTCAGCACAGGCCCTTTGTTCTTAACAATACACACACACACACACACACACACACACACACACACACAGTTAGCTCCTAATTCCCCCTGCTGAATCTAGTCCCTACATGTCAACCCTTTTGCTCTGGCTAAGTAAAGCTCCTCACCACCAAGTTCAGTCACCTCAACAGGTCTTTTTTTTTTTTTTCTCCTATCCTGAGTATTCCTCTATGCGCATTGCCAAATTATATCTGAAAACAGAATCTGGCCACGTTTCTCCCTTGCTAAACAACCTTGTCCTGGCTCCCCTTTCCTTCAGCTGACTTTTAATGGCCCCTGGAACATGATGCCAAAGCCTTTCACCTGCAGCGACACAGAGGCTGCTTAGCTGTGCGCCCAACTTCACTTCCCTAGAGTACCTCTCGCTCCGTGATTCTCTATCAGTGTGTTTTTTCATCTTGCCAGGAAATCCAGCTCTTCCCCCAAGGACTCAAAAACGGCCCCATTCCGCTGCTTTGCCATATCACAGTCCAGGGCGTAGCACATGGTTGGTACTTAATTGATGCTTATGAAAAAAAGTATGACTATATTGATGGGAGGTGAAGAGTTAAAAATAGTGGAGGCCTTGAGACAGGTGTGTGGATCATCCAAGAATCAAGTCATCATTGCTATTTATGGGCAAACCCACTTTGGATGGGGGCTTGGAGGGTTGTAATAATCCAGTGTTCCTATTAGGAATGAAGGACTTCTGCATAGCAGGTCCTTTGAGCTGAATCCAATAAAGACTGGATGTAGCCCATGGATTGTCAATTTGAAATCCTTGGAACACTGTATACTCTCAATGAGATGGAACCTAATCAAATCTCCCTCAGATGACTCAGATGGCTGCTGCACTGTCACAGGACACTGAGATCCTGTTCTTCAGGGCCGCACAGCAGCACTGTTCGGGACTTCTGTGCCAGCTCTGGAAGGAAAGGAAGACTCGCTTGTAGACAGCCACAGAACTCCCCCAGGCCAAAGTCCACTTGTTCTGGCATCCAGGCGATTCCGATGGTCTCTAAAGCATTACAACTGTAGGCTCTCCGGGGTGAAGGGCAGGTGTCTCAGATATCCACATCGTAATCCCTGAACCCTGGGAAGATGCAACTTTCTCAGGCAGAAGGGTTTTTTGTAAGTGTGACGATGTTAAAGTCCTTGAGACAGGGGAATTACCTGGGTGGCCTGAGTGTCCCACAGATGTTAGTTACCATGAGGATCAAGAGAGTGGAGAGTCAGAGACGAGACATAGTGGCAGAGTCAGAGCTCACACGCTAGGAATGTGTGCAGCCCCCGAAGCTGGAGTGGGGAGGCGATATGTCTCCTCACAGAGCTTCCAGAAGGAATGCATAGCCCACACTTTTGGGCTTTGGCCCTCCAGAATAAGAAGAGTGAAAACATGGGATTTTGTTTTGCCATGAAATTTCTGGTCCTTTGACTAGGGGACAATAGGAACCAGACTTTCCACATTAAACACGTATAATATAGAAAGTCTCCTTGTTTCTTTGAAGGTCAGTTTATCAGACTTTATTTGATCACTTTTATAACGTCAACAGCTGCAGACAGCTGAGAAGTATCTACTGAGTATCTACTGAGAAGGAAGTTAAGGGAAAGAAACAGGAAAATGTTACCGGTGGGCGAGCCACAGCTTACTGAGCTACTATTATGTACAGGGCAAAAAGCGACCCCCCCCCCACTGTGTAATATATAGGATACTTTAAAGGGCCCCATTCTACAGATAAGGACACTGGGCCTGTAATGGAAACTGGTATTTGTACGATACTCAAATTAAGCAATCAAGACTGAAAAAAATATGCTTTCTTAGAAGGGTCTTTGTTGTAAAAGAGGGGGAGAGGTGCGGGTTGTGTTCCCGGCACCCGGCTCCCAGCCCCCAGCCGCCGGCCCGCTCAGCCGCTGGTTGCTTGTACCCGAAATAACTACATGAGAACTGTATTCATTTCAATACTGCCTTGACCCCCCACTGTGTAATATATAGGATACTTTAAAGGGCCCCATTCTACAGATAAGGACACTGGGCCTGTAATGGAAACTGGTATTTGTACCATACTCAAATTAAGCAATCAAGACTGAAAAAAATATGCTTTCTTAGAAGGGTCTTTGTTGTAAAAGAGGGGGAGAGGTGCGGGTTGTGTTCCCGGCACCCGGCTCCCAGCCCCCAGCCGCAGGCCCGCTCAGCCGCTGGTTGCTTGTACCCGAAATAACTACATGAGAACTGTATTCATTTCAATACTGCCTTGACCATCATCTCTAGCCTTTTCTTGGCTAGCTCTCACATCTAAACTAACCCATTATAAAAGTCTGTATGTCACCACAAGGTGGTGACTTACCGGACAATTCTAAGGTACATCCATTTGGGCGGAGGATCATGGCGGCTCTCCCACTTCCTTCTCTCCTACCACCTTCTGTTCTCTCTACTCCACCCACCTAAGGGCTGTGTCCTATCTTACAGGCCAAGGCAGCTTTTTTATTAACCAATGAAAACAACAGAAGACCTCCTACAGGTCTTGGTACCAGTCATTGAAATAGCAGTCTCAGCACTGAGTCACGACCTCCTGCAAGGCAGATTCCAAAGCACACTGCTTCCAAAGGCCAAACCCCTTTGATGGCTGCTAGAACCTGGTAAAAAGCTGTCTCATTGCTGAGTTCTACTCAGTCGACAATTTTATATGAATTCCCTAAGTGGGGCTCTCAGAACGTGACTATGGCACCCCTGATTCAGAAGTCCAGCTCTCTGTGTTTTGGGTTCATTCCCCATTCTACTCCCTCTGAGGGAGTTGCAACAAGGTCTTTAGAAAGGTTTGAGGACCTCTAACAAGGTGAAATTGGGGAACCTTAAAAAAGGAAATGTGCCAAACAGTGATGGTGCATGCCTTTAATCCCAGCACTCGGGAGGCAAGGGCAGGAGGATCTCTGTGAGTTCAAGACCAGCCTGGTCTACAGAATGACTTCCAGAACAAGCGCCAAAGCTACAAAGAAAAACTATTTCAAAAAAACAAAACAAACAAATAAGTAAAAAACAGAGGAAATGATATCCTATTTGCTAGATTTTGCAATAGTCCATTCATGGATGGAATTGTTGAACTCATAGCATTTCCTTGTCAAACATCTTTAGGAGGCTGTTACCCTTCTTCTTGGCATTGAATTGAGGGTTAGAAGGTCACATATAGACTCCTCATATTCATGGGAACAGAGGTAGACTATATGGGAGGGGAGGAGGGACAAGGTATTATTATTGTTCTTGGAATGAGCACTGTCTTCCCATGCTTCTTGTTCGTGAAGTCTCTCTGGAGCTTCAGCTTGCCTCACACATTGCTTAAGGGACTCATGTGAAGTCTTTCATCTAAAATGAGGAACCATTGGCAATCCAGGCTGACATTTCTCCTGTAATTAAAGTTAAGAGCAAAGAAAGCCCAAGCCTGCTTCTCAGCAAAGAACCCAACTGCTGGCACTGTCCTCTGCAAAATCCTAGAGGATTCCTAGTGCTTACCTGACCAGGTGGGTGTGCCAAGCACTGCCCTGCACAACCATGGCTTCCCTTCCGGGAAGGAGTGTAATCACCCCTTGTGCTAAACAGAGAACACACAATGCTAAGCGCCACACAGGAAGCTTCCGCAACCGACCCCCACCCCACCCCCAAGCTCTTCAAACTCCACAGACCACAAGATGCTTTAATTCTGTTACTCTCATTACAGACATCTCCACGGGCAAAGTCCTTCTGAAGCACATTGAGAACTCGGCAGATATTCAAAAGGAGGTCCCCTGCAGGAGCTTCCCTTTGTACCTAGCACTTTCTTCCCAGGGGTCTTTCTCCTCTTGGTTTTGATAGTGACAGTACATGACAAAGAGGCTCCCTGGGAGACAGGTCACAGCCTCACAGCTGTGCACCCTGCAGGGGAAAAAAAGTGAAGGTTTCATCTTACTGAGCACAGAGAGCCTCAGAGAGCCTAAGGTCATGTGCTTAGCGGTGCCCTGAGCCCCGCCTTGAGTTTCTTTCTGTGGTTAAGCTGTTTGGCCACTGGGTCCCCATCATGCCTGTCACTTAACGCTATTACCTAACCAGAGAAAAAGACATTTCTCTAGAAACTGCAGTGTGCTTCAGCCCTGTGGCTTTCACAACCAACACTCCCCTTAAATTATTTAGTACTTCTTTTTTCTTTTGTCTGTTGCTCATGCTCTCCCGGCATGGAGGCAGGTAAACAGAGAACCGTAGCCTTCCACTCTCTGCATGGTGCTGAGATCTGCGGGGGTGGAGTGGGGAGCGAGGGGGGAGCATTTCTAAAGCACACAGCATTGCTGGCCTTTCAGCTTATCACAGGTGCATCTCTAGCACCCGTTAGATTCCAGTATGGACTGAGCATATAAATAATGACTATTTAAATATGGATGTGACTGTGAACACCATCTAGCATCATCAGCCACTGGCCAAAAGCACAGTTTAAATACTCTCTTTGGGGCACAGGTGGCAGTTTCTCAGAGGCCGACAGGTTGATATCCAAGTCATTTATTTGTCCTTACTCCCTGCCTCTTTGGGTAGCTTCATCCTTTTCTTCTAAGAGTGTGAGGGGAAATGAGGAAGATTTACAGCACTGGCAATTTATCTGCAATAAAAAGTGAAGCCGACTTTAATGCATTAATAGCTAAAGAGGCTCAAGCATGCCATAAATACAAAGTCAAGCACACTGAGTATCACACAGGAATAACAAGAGGGTGCTGCAGGGACACAGGCCCCAAATGACAACACTGTGACTGAGCCTTTACTTCTTTGTCAAGTTCATAGAGAAACCATTAACAACCATTAAATAAGTCAGCATGCCAGGTAGTTTTGCTAAATAAACACTGTGCGCGGGTGAGTCATCTCATTTCAGAATCCACATGGCAGGATTATTATTCCCATCATACAGATAAAGAAACTGAGTCCTGGAGAGGCTGAGTTGCCCAATAACCGAGTTAGACCAAACATGGGTCCCGACTTGCAGAAGGCTTTCCTGTCTCCTAGTTCCTTTTCAGCTCCCTTCATCACTTAATATATGTGCTACATTTCTGAGAAATGGCCTACCCTTTCAGAGAGCTTAGGAAGCTTCTCATCATGGAGTTCTAGGTGGCTCTACAGCTTGGCTCTCTTTTTATATGTGCCCAGAGAACAATCTGTGATCCCCTGAAGAGCCATCAGCAGCTAGAAATGATGCCCAAACTTATAACCTATAAATAATCAACAAGACAGTCCCAGCAGGAAGGTTTGGAGAACACTACCCCTTAAAGCAGTTGGTGGTATTGGGGAGGGGGGCATACACACTAAGGCTATTTTCCCAAACTGTGATTTTACCCCAAAAGTGATGTGATTTGCCTTCCCTAGGGCAAATTGACCTCCGTAGACCCATCAATTCCCACAGATGATTGATTCTCTGTAAGGAGAGTTGCAGGAGGCTAAATCACAAGTGGTACAGCCTGGTTTGGCAGAAAGGGACTCCCGTGTGCTCCCAGGAGAGGAAGGATAGGAGCAGGGGTGCATCTGGAGGCTCCTGTCTCCAGGGACACATCCTAGAACCCAACTTGCTCTCAGTGTAGGCTAAAGACAGCAACTCCTCTTTACAAACCCATGGGAACCACTTTCTAAGAAGAGAGTACCAAAGGCCCCTAGGGAGGGACATATGCAGCCCAAGATGCAGACTAATGATAGATGAGCCCATAGATAACTTTAACTAAGTCATCCCCTGATGGGGAACATCTTTTCTGAGTACATTGGCTCACTGCCAAGGCTTACTTTGAAGTATAAAAGGATATTGCCTGATGGGAAGTCAACTAGGATGTAGGGACTACCCACATGACCCAGCCCAGCTGGAGTTCTGTTCCCTAGACAATTGTGGGGTCACACAACAGACCTAAGTCTTTGTTGGTACCCTATCCCACATCTTCTGCCATGCAGCTCTTATATGGAACTATGTGTATGCTGGTTCATAATCTTTAGGATTAGATTCATGGTCAAATCATTGGAAGAACCTCACTTTCTTCAATTGGTAAATGAAGATAGTATTGTTTCTTTCATGGAACAATGAGGATTATGACAGGGAATCTTACCTTGTAGTATGGTGTCTAGAAGATAAACTTCATTAATGATAGTCACTCATATATTAATATTATCGCACATTTAAATTACCACATATCCTAATCTAACAGGGTCAGGCACTCATTGCTTCTCTTCAGAGCATGACCCTCATGTGGAAATATTTGCTCTTGAGAGATAAAGAATAAAGAAGAATCAGGAAGGCAGGCGCTATAGGCTAGATATCTGTGCCTTCCAGAATCCATATGCTTAATCTTAGTGTCACATTTCATGGCAATTTGAAAGTGGGAGAGATGATGGGATCAAGAGAATACAACCCTCCTGAATGAGACTGGTGTCCTTGTAGACAAGACTCTAGAGAGTTTGCTGGGCCTTTCCACCATTTAAAGTCACAGGGAGAAGACAGCCCTCTGTGATCCAGGAAGAAGCTCTCACTAGACACCAAACCAACAATGCTTTGACCTTGGATGTCCCAGCCCTTTGGAACAATGAGGAATATTTATCTGTTGTTTAATACACCTACTGTACTATATTTGTTCTGATAAAAACCTGAATTACAGACATAGCCACAAAATTTTGGTTTAGGTTTGATCATAGCTCCCAGTATGATTTCTCTTTGTTAACTTGCTTATCAGTTAAGTGGGTTTAACAACCATCTTCCCAGGACATTCTAAGAATAAAATGAAAATACATATTTGAAGTTTTGTAAGGCTAAAGATGTTATATAAAAGCAGGAACCCCCTGTCTCAATCTTCTACCTTTCTTTATTTGATTCTATAAATTTGTTTTATTTTTGAATGTTTCATCTTAGGATGAAACTCACTATTCTGGGCATTTTATTTCATTTTGGCTTATCTAGTTTCTGCTTACCCAGCTAGGATCATCAGGAGCCTGGAGATGTTGCTTGGTCATGTATTTATGCATTCTTCAAATATTTATTTTTAATTCTATGTATGGATATGTGCACATGAGTGCTGATGCCCTTGTTTGCCAGAAGAGGGCACTGGATCCCCTGAAGTTGGAGATATATAGGCGGTTGTGGTCTGGGAACTGAACTCAGGTCCTCTGTAAGAGCAGTATGTGTTATTAACCACTGAGCCATCTCTTTCCCTTACTGTCACTTCAACCAAGTGAGCCAGCGCATAGGGCTCTCTGCTTCCTAGAACATTTTTCCTGCTTTGCATCCATGATGATAGTGGAAGCTAGATTAGCTATCTGTACCACAACTTGTTCTCTGAATGCACCAAGGCAGCGTGCTTGAACATGTGACTGGATGTCAAGGGCACTAGGGCTCCCCAGGAACTAGGCATCCCTGACCTCATTCATCCCCCAGAGGATGACCTTCACACATCTTGACAGATCTAGGCTGTGCTTCCAGTTCTGGATGCAGAATTGCAACAACTTCTTGTCTAATATTTATTCCTCACAGTCCTTGTGGACTCTGCATGGAATATAGGGAGCATGGATGGAGGGTTGCCATAGAGATGGCATGGCAGGGAGCTCGGAAGGACAATAGGAAGGAAAGGAGGACAGCAGGGCTATCAAGGTTATAAGTTCTCCACTCAGACCTGGGACCCAAGCCTCAAACATGGAGCTCATGCCTATAATTTACAAGCAACTAAGTCACCAACTTATTCCTTCTCCCAAGGGGTTGGTGAACATGGTCTAGGCTGTCATCTCTTCTTGTCTGTTCATCCTTGAGATGAAAGGCTGATGAGGGAGGCAGGGCACGGCCCCTCCCCATTTATAAGCCAGCTGCCACCAAAGCAAAATGTCCTCCCTCCTCTCCTCTCTAAACTAAACAGTAGTTTGTCAAACGGGTGAATAAGAAGAAAAGTGACAATCTTCCTTTATGCTAATAAATTGCTTTGGCCTAAAAAACATTAATCAATTTCTTTCCAAAGCACACATACTTCTCAATACTCTGCTATTTGCTTGGCCTTGAAAAGAAAGTCACTTTCAATCCCCTTTAAACTGTCAAGACCAGTGGGGGGAGACGCACGGGGGAGGGGCAGCTCCCTAAATCCTAGTGATTTTAATGGAACCCTGCTGTGTTTCCATAGAAACATAACGATGTATTCTTCCCTGAATGTACAGGAGGGGAGGAGTGAAGAGCAAGGTATACAATGTCTGAAGCGCTGGAGGTGCAGGTGAGGAGGTGAGGCGTTTGTCCCTAAGAGGCGAAGACAAAGCACTCAGTGAAGAAGAGCCCAAGTGGGCAGAGACTGAGCCCACATAGCATGGTTACCCCTGTTACAGCCTCCCCATCATTACAACTACCTGGTGCTTAGGCTGTTATTGTAATTCCCACATACAGATGAGTCCTGGGGTGGAGGGGAAGAAAGCTGTCCAAGGTCACCCAGCCAGGAAATGATGCAGCCTCAATTCAAACCCAGGAGTGCTCAACTCAAAAGCCTTTTGCTCCAGCCTCTGCGACGAGCAGCACTTCAACGAGTGGAGACAGAGTTTACATTCTGTCTTCTGGCTCTTTCCTTCCCAGGCTTTCCAGTTCTGGGCTCATGATTAGACTCACTCAGAAATATATTTTTAGGAGGTTTAGAGATGTCTGTAAATCTTGGGAAATGTAGGCCGTTTGTAGTTGTTAGTTTGCTTTGGATTAGGCAATCAGAAACTTTACAAAGGAGAGAAAAGCAGTCAGGGGTACAAGTGTGTTCAGATGACTTAGTACAAACACATGGACAAAAACCTGGAAGGAAGGTCTGTTTGGCAAGTGGGAAGCATATTTGGATCATCTGTCTTAAACTCTAGGAAGCAAGCTCCACAGGGATGGTGTCCCAGTTTGTCTAGTCAAGTCACTGGAATTTAGTACCAGAGTGGCTTGGTGGATGGATGGATGGATGGATGGATGGATGGATGGATGGATGGATGGATGGATGGATGGATGGTTGGGTAGGTGAGTGGGTGGGTGAATGGGTAAATGTATGGATGAGTGGGTGGATGGATGGATAGGTGACTAGATGAGTAAATGGGTGGATGGATGGATGGGATGGATGGCTAGGTGAGTGGGTGGGTAAACGAATGGATGGATGGGTGAGTGGGTGGGTGAGTAGATGAGCAAATGGGTGGATGGATGGATGGATGGATGGATGGATGGATGGATGGATGGAGAGAGGGAGAGGATGGGATGGATGGATGGATGGGATGAGATGGATGGCTAAGTGAGTGGGTGGGTAAATGAATGGATGGATGGGTGATTGGGTGGGTGGATGGATGGACAGTTGGGTGGATGGATGGTTGGGTGAATGGACAGTTGGGTGGATGGATGGTTGGGTGGATGGGATGTTCTATACCAGACAGCATGGAGTCTTAGCATGAGCAGGTATTACTTGTTTCTTTTGGCTCCATATTGTACTCTGTAATGAAGATTGTTTTCTGGCACATTAGGTAAGGTAAAGCTATTTCAGGAGCTAAAAGAACTGTGAGCTTGGCTGTTCCTTATCAACCAAGCATGCATGCCGCCAGTGACATGGAGGCTGAGAATCAAAGCTTGCAGTCGCTGCTTTCAACTCCCTCCTTACTGCAATGCAGATATTGCCTGAGATTACCATTTCTAGCCTCTGGATCTATCTCCCAAGTTTCCTCACAGACGAAACAGGTATAGGTGATACTGACAGGAAGCTGCTCCATCACCCAAGACAAACAAGTGTGCAATACTGGGTAGCTGTGGAGGAATTAGACTCAAGGTATATGTTTGGATGTCTCTGAAGACTGAGCTAGCAAATCATAGGCTTTGACTAGGTCTCAAATTGTTGATGACGTGGGGTACTATTTACCAGGGAAATAAGGCCACTGGTCTAGTAATGACTAGCTGGCCAGACATTAAATCTATCTGTCACACCTTTCTTGACATGGAGACACCGATCTGGCATATGGACAATATTGAATCAATCTTGGTTGAGTGGCAAGGTACACATGTGGTGCCTAATCTACATATTGAACATACAGCTGTTTTCCACCGTTGCCTGGGATACTGAGAGTGTGTTGTGGGGGGGGGTGGTACTTCTTCAGCAGAGTGCCACTGGGCTACTCGAGAATAGGGAAGTGACTTGGAGTTGATGTACCTTAGAGCTTTGCTTTGAAAAACACAATCTGTGTTTCATCCATTATGTAGGTCAACCTGCCAGGAGTATGTCCCAGTAGAGAAAACCAGAGAGCAACAGAAAGTCAAAGATGTCCAAAAAGGAGAGGAGGAACTGGAGGAAGGCTATTGAAACCTTGTCCTGCTGGCTACACGACAGGCTACTCTGCCCTTCTGTCTTTTCCATTTCAGAATGCTCAGGACAATGCTGCATTCAGGGTTTCCTTTCACACATGTGACAATTGTGATTCACTTTGACAGCAGTGCTAACTCTGATCTTAAGCTCTGGGAAGTGACACGGAGATCACAGACAAGGGCAGATGGCCTTTTAATGATGGCTGCTTTTCAGCCCTTGCTGGTCATAATGGCCCCTGCCTGTCACGTTACATCCCAGAGCGATGCAGGGTCTTTTGTCTTTCTTACACAGTGTTTCATCTCCCCCCCCCAGCTAAACAAGGGGCATGCTCTGTTTTTATAACTGTATGTCTACCATTTTCTAGACTCCTGTGAGGGCTTCTCAGCTGTGGACCATCTGAGGATACACATAACAAGCTCTAAGCACTAAAGTGCACCCCAAAGTGAAAGGGAAGGAAAGGGAACAGGCTAGGCAGGGTTGCCTAACAGGATACATTCTCTGGGTTCAGGTGAAACCAAACAGAATAAGGAGGAAAGCAAAGGGTCCCCTTTCTGGGCACAAAGATACTAAGGGGACAGTCGGCTCCTTCCCAAGGCCCAGGTCCTTTGCTAACTCTACATTCCTGGGGCTTCTTGGCATCTTAGTTCCACATGGTCTCATGTTTACCTTACAAACCTTTGTGGAAGTCACCATGATACAAATGAAATACACTGTGCATTAATGACTCCAAATACACATGTAAAATGGGGAAAAGGAGAAGCTGTCCCACCAAACAATATTTCAGTCTCTCCATATGAAAGGCAGCCTTATGTGTAAATCTCTCTAAGACATACTACTGAGAAATAATTTGCTATAGTCCTCTGCTGTACCAGCTGAGCTATTGAAGGGACACAATTTGAAGAACATAGTGTTATCAGCTATAACAACATTAGTAATGCTACTAATGCAGAAATTGGAATTAACATATGCAAAAGGATTATAGTATGCCAGGCGCTAATCTGGGCATGTCATTGACATCGTCTTACTTTACATATATTTATTTCAAAGAAAGAACTAATATTAGAGGCCATTATTACTTCCACTTTACAGTTGAAGAAACTGAGCTTGGTTTGACCGTGTGTGCCTTTATATTGTTTACATGTTGATAAGTTAGTTTTCACAAATACTGTTTAAAAAAAAAAACATTAGCAATGAAGAGCACTAAGCAAAGATGAGCAGGAAGCTAGAGCTCGTATTTACTGAATGCTAACATGCTCTGTGCTTCATTTACTTGATAATAGCCCCATAAGGTATCACTAAAGGTACTAATTTAAGGGGGAGGAAGAGGGGAGTCTGAGAGAAGGCTCAACACTCCCAAAGTCACACAGGTACTCAGTCCCTAATGATATAATGCTTGGTCCCTAGGACCTGTTCTCTTGAGCTCTGGGTATCAGGATGCTAAACCAGTGTGTGCCATTTTGCAGTTACTCTCCTCCCTTCCTCTCTGTCTTCCAGCGTAGAGTATGATTTCCGGCAGCAGGAAGGCAGGTTCCACGAGATTCTCCAGAGCCTGGAGGAGGCAGAACCAGCTGAGGAAGCACCTTCCCCACCCAAGTCCCCAGCAGAAGCCCCAGTCCCTGAGAAACAGGACTTACGGCGGAAAAGCAAAAAGGTGAAGAAGAAATGTTTCTGGTGGATATGAGAGGATCGGGGCTCCCCACATTCCTTCCTGAGATGGGGTCCCCTACCCTCAAGGTCTCCCTGCTCCTCTGCAAACGCCCAGGCTGAGATCTCTTGACGCCACATGGCAGTGCCTCAGAGCTGGTAGACTGTTGGACACCTGGTCACCAACCTTACCTGAGTAAGGTAAGGTGCCACTGCTTGCTGAAGATTTTGTGGCCCCTTGTGTGGCCACTTGCTGAGCTGCCTGTACACATAGCCAGGCCTCGTCCTCATCTGCTAAGTTCAGATTCCCACCGTAAACAAAGCCCCACTGAACTCTCAACACTTCATGACACCAAGCAGTTCCTTCCCATTCTGAGTTCATCAACCCCAAAGAGCAGAAATGTGTGTGCTGTGCGTTGTAGAAAGATAGGGGTGATAAGTAGGTATCCTAGAAAAATCCCACAATAAACTAACAGGGTTCTAGGATTTATCATACAAAAGCACAACAGAACTGAGCAGGGTCTAACAATGCCAGGTCGCCCTGATGTAGTAAAGTCCTCTTTTTTTGTTTCTGTTTTTTAACTAGCCATTAGAACTCAAATCAAGGGGCCATCTTCTTGTAAAGTATGGGCTATGCAGGGTGGCAAACTAAGGTTGCACGGGGGTATTAGGCACCTGTTGTGTGATTGCTCTATGTCACTGGAACTCAAGTGACTTTCTGGGGGCCATTTAACGATCCCTGTATGGCTAGTGGGATATAAATGAGAGGGGCTTTAACTTTAGGATCCCACCACTCATTCATTTACCTGTAACATTGGGTCACAGGACTCAGCAGCCTGTATGTCATCAATTATCAAGCAACACTGATAAGGCTGAGCTACAATCCAGCACCTTTTCTCATCCATGCATTCTGTGACAACAGTGTAGATAGACCCGAACATGCTACTCTGCCGTTTCCCTTCCTTGTGACCAGGATGTGGTCACCTAATCTAGGAAGATGTGGGACTGCGAGTGCAGATGAAAGCCCTTCTTCCACAATTCCTTAAGATCTGGCTTATTCCACTGACAAGACCTCCCTCCGCCCACGGATGTCCAGTCAAGCTTGCATGTCAAGCAAACTCCTAAAGCAGTGTAATTAAGTAATTGCTACATACTTGGGCTGAGTAGGAAGCAAGGCTTGGATTCCTTTGCATTAAATTCAGTACTCTGCCAGCCTGTGATTGAACACTGAACTGACACTGCCAGAAACACGAGCCACACCTAAATGAAGAAAGCATTTTAACACCCCCTCTGCCACTGAAGACCTAGTGAGTCTCTACTGTGCACGTGGGAGGTGCGTACCCCACTGCAAATTGAGACTAATTGAGCAAACCGCCCCAACAATTTCACTTCCCCTGTCACAGTGCTGCAGTGCAAAAGCTATTTCAGGGAGAGCGAGGGAAATTTGGCAAGGAATCTTGGCTTGCATATTTAAGTCTTGGGATGTCATTTGAGATGTTCTTTCTCTGTTACTAGAGTAATGTTTAAACCCACAAAGTGAGACCAGAATATAGAATGTCAAGTTAGAATTAAGATAAATACACTTGTCATGCTTAAGAAACCACATTTCAATTAGATATGTTACCACTGGCCAAAAGCCACAGATCTTTCTTTCTGTATGCACACACTCAACTCTCAGTTGGCCCCACCAATGGAAAAACACAGTACAGAGGATAATCCAATAAAGCAAAATCATTTGGGATCTCTTATGTAATTTTATCTTGTAGTGGTGCTTCCATCTTAATTTGTTTTGCTTACACTAATTTCAAACGAATTTATATTCCACAGCATCAGGATGGAATGAAAATATTATTGCACTTAGATTTAGAGATCCAGGCAATAGAATGGTCTATTCCACTAACCTGGAGAAAATGGTGTATTTGTGTCCTTTTTTGGCCCAGGAGAAAAATGGCTACTCCCCCTGTTTTCTAAGCTCTGCATACCTTCTGACAGTGAGGGAGCACAAACTATGAGAACTAGCTTCAGCCTTTGCCCTAGTTAGCCTGGAAACATGAGATGTCTGAGGTAGCTACGTCTTTACACACACGTGATGAGTTAGGGACCTTGCATAAACACTGAACAGAATGAGATGAAATTAGGATTGGACAATGTTGACACTCCCAGAAGTAAAATCAATGAAGAGTATGTGATTCTAAACCAAAGCACAACACCACATCGCATTGCTTAGGCCACTAACCTGCACCTGGAGAGGAGGGTCCTTCTGATAATTAAATTCTGAAAACCAGTATGTGGGAAAAGGAGCTGATAAACACCAGCCCGCTGAACAGAGAGGTTCATCTCGACATGAAACAAAAACCATTCACATATATACCAAAACTCTATACTCTGCTACTTGTGTTGAGTGCCACTGCTTCTTTGTAAAATAGTGTGTCATATGCTAATCTACAGAAATGTTATACTTGAGATTATGGTTTTATGGAAAGAGATTAATTTAGCAAAGATTACTTTTATGAAATGGAAGGGACTGGTTCATCCGTTTAAATCGCAGGGATTTGATGTGGCTGTTCCCTCTATAGTTAAAGCACTCACTATCCCTGGAACTCAACGCCAAGCTCATCTGTAGAGCGCCTTCTTGAAGACAATGTATCACTGTAAGGTTTTGTAAATTTCTAAACTGTTTTAAATGGGATATTATCTTTTGCAATAAACTTAAGTATTTTTCCTAGGTCTGAAGATTCCGTTATTAGTTTGGGTTGAATTGAGTTGTGAAATTTTAACTCAAACAAACAAACAAAGCCTTAACAGCCCTAAAGGCAAAGATGGTTATGATGCTTAACATTATTTGTTTATAAACAAAGAACCAGAAGTGTGTGACAGCAATCGCAGGAGCCTTGTGTCCTGACCATAAGCGAGGTGACCTGAACCAAGCAGATATTCCCAGCTGCATTCAAAGGGGGCCCATATCTCATTCATGGTTTAGCTTTATGCACAGACACCCGACTCTAGCTTGGCTAATATTTCTCTTCAATTACTTTCTGATGAACAGTTTTCCTTAAAAGACACCTTTGGGAAAAAAAGACATTTTTGGATCATCAATACTGAGAAAATTATCACATACCAAAACCCAAACAAGAAATAATAGTTTGACTCAATTCAAAGGAGCTTCTGATTTTGAAATCAGCCTATTTGTAGGAAAGATATTTGCAAATATTCAGTATGTTCTAATGTCACATTAACACCAAACCCACGCTGTCCTGGACTAGTCACAGAGAGAAAGAATAGAAAGGAAAGGAACATTCTCATCATGTGAGTCAGCGTTTGTGCTGTTTTGTCACTGGAGACTTCTGTCTGGAGGAGGAGCCTCCCATTGGGGAAAATACTGACTTAGAGGGAACAAAAGCGAAGCAACACTCTGGACTTGGAGTCAGAAGGTTTGGGTTTGACAACACTCTTTTCCCTGAGCGACCTTAACAACTAAGCTTCTAGTTCTGCGTCTTATGAACCAGAATTCCTGTCTTTCGAGGACACTCTGGCAATTACGCAAAGGAAACTCCAAACACAGTTAGGGTACATAGCAGATGCCCAGTAAATACACACCTATTCATTTGCTCATTGAAGTAAATTGGGAGGAAGAAGGGCAGGGGCTTCCATGAGGGGCAGTCGGTGTCAGATGTGGGTTTAAGATCCTCTCAGGGCAAGGAACCAATTCATTCTGACCTAACAAAACCATAGCAAGTGGGACAATGCACGTTTAGTGATTGTGTTTGATGGCTCAGAAGAACACATGAGCCAATAGTACCTAGCACAGCATTCTGAGAAAAGAAGAGTGTTATGCCTTGGCATCAAATCCCCAAATGTGGGAAAGTCTTGGAGGGCCAGGTCTTTCCACACGCAACATGAGGCACTGAAGGATTACTGGATGATTTGCCCAAGGCTACTGGAACTTGAGGAAATGGTCCCTGGGGGCACAAACGTTAGGGTGAAGTGTGTGACATGCGGGCCCATGTCAGCCACCACTCACGTTAGACCCAAAGCCCATTCTTACCCTTGTCAGCCTAGCAGAGTGTCCAGCATGGTCTTCGCTTGTCAAAGATCTATTTTAGGTCACTCTTGGCAACCTTTTGGGTGCTAAAAATACATCTGTTTTTAAGTTCCAAACCACAAAGATGTTTTATGAATGTTACTCCAATCAAACAGGAAGGGCCGGGGCACACATCCAAATTCAGTGCTGACTGCTTGCTATGATCCATGTTTGGTCAACTTAATGAACATAATCACCCCTTTGAGTCCATCCATCTCAATTTCTTCCCATCTCCCTTAAACCAAGTGACAGCCCCAAATGCCCAGTGACTGGTGTAGGAGGTCCTTCTGTCCATGTGATGCTACCCCTAAATCCAATGTTCCACATGATTTCTTCCTGCCTCCTTTGGAGTCCTCAATCCACAAAAAGCAGAAATGTCCCCCCAGATACCACACAGCTTGGTTCTCCCTCCAGGCCAGACAGCTGCCCCATGGTAGGTATCTTAGTGTCTACCACAGTAACATCCCCTAAAGGGTCTGTCTGTGAGAACCCTTCTTCCTGCCTAGAACATCCTTACCATGCTATAACCCTCCTTGCTCAGTTTCTGGAAACAGGTAATGCCATCCCAACTAACCACCACAATGACCACAAACCACATCAGATGTTTTAAGTCATTTACCCACACCAGGGATCCAGAAAGCACTAACTCTCAACCCCTGATTTTCCCCTGCCCATTGGATGAAAGCTCACAGGGAAGGCACAGTGTGGGCACCCAGCCTCAGGATCCATACCTGTGGAGCCGGAGGCTTTTGCAAGCAACACTGCCCAAGGGCTTCAACTCTTCTGTGGTCTGCCTAGCTTCCAGGACTTAGGCGCATCAGAACACAACTCTCCCCACCCTGCACCTTTATTGACAGCCCCCACTTAACCTTGTTTCAGAATAAATTGCCAACATAATTAAATCCCAACGCATTCTGCACATTTTACCAAGATACTGCCCAACTGTGTGAGAGAGAAAATGAGTTTTGAAATTAAAGCAGATTGTTAACTATTTTTGCTGTAATGTTTCTATTAAAATGTCAGCATTTATTACATGTGACCTAGTCCATTTCAGACACAATACAATTTAAAACAGACAGGGGCTGTCTACTTGAGGAGCATTTTAGGAGAAGCGTTTTGCCTTGGCTTCAACCATGATTAAAGTGGAAAAGACAATAACATCACACCAAAGGATTATTGGCTCTCAAACAAATAAAAGCTTTATTATCATGAAAGGCTTTAAAAAAATCCTCAGATTCTATAAGTATATTAAATCTCATTCAAATGAAACCCATTATTTTCTTCCCGACAGAACCTGAATATACATTTTGTAGACCATTAGCTAGCCCAGTGACCTCTACTGGGCATACCAGCCTGGTTGCCCAGGTAGCACACTCAATATTATGATACCTGGTTATGCTAAAAAAAAAAAAAAAGATAAAAGTAAAAAAAGGAGCTTTCTTTCGAGTGTACCAAACCAAAGCAACTGACATATTTTAATTGCTGGATTCCAGAGTGGTTCCCACAGCTTCATCATGGAGCACAACAAATAACTGAACCCCACCCCACCCCAGGCAGAAATCAGACACAAATGACAATGGGATCTTAGAGTTACTTGTTGTCATTGTCTTCTGTTGGTAATTTTTTTCAACTACAAAATATTATATCTTCAATGGTTTAAGTTTGAGGATTAAAGAGAGTAAAATCAAAATGCAACTGAAAACATCAACATCTATAAATCCAGACTGCTGGCCTGACCACCATGTTTCAGGGATAGATCTTATCTTTCCTCCACTAAGAGGTACCCCGGGGTCTGAAGAAACACAGATGAACCTTAGTCCATCATCGGTGCACAATTACCGAGCCCCTTCTGTGTCCTGACCACCACCAAGAACATTGAGAAACTGCACACAAAGCCCTGACCTCACCAGGAACATGGTTTAATGAGGGCTGCCCTACAGCAAGCAGAGGTCCTTTCTGGATTTGCTCTTCCTGGATGTCACACCACTCTCCTTTGATTGAAGATGAGGATATAAATACTCCTGGGACTCTGTCCATCATCTTGCCCTTACCCCCACTGTGTAGGAACCTTTTGAGATAAATGTGTTGGCCAAACCATCCCCTGATTCTTATGTCTGTAACTGCACCCACCACTACCCCAGAGCACAGCGACTTACTTCCACATTAAACAAGGCTCATAACTGAGCTCCGAGTTAATGTTTACCTCCTAACTTCTTGCTACTTCCCTTCTCCATTCCTATCTCACTGCCACTCTCAAATGTCAGAGGGTATTAAATATCTGTGGCTGCCTCTTGTCTCCTCTGCCAGGAACATCCATCACCCATCTATCACAGGGAATAATGTGCACTTCGAGGGAGGATAAAAGATGGGGTTTGCACTATTATAGTAATAGTGACGATAAGTCGCAGATGCCTGAAATCTCAGCACTTCTGAGGCTAAGGCAGGAAGTCAATAAGTTCAAAGTCAGTCTGGGCTACATAGTAAGACTCCACGCCAAATCAAATCAAATCAAAATCAGCCCCCAACAACCCAGTCATACTGAGCTCTGTTTCCTTGAAGTGACCGTGGTTGACTGCCAGGGCTTCACTGCTCTTGCCACATTCACTCCTCAAACATGTCCCATCAGGTATTGATGATGGACAATTGCCACTTCCCAGTAGCATGAGTGGCGGCTTGAAGACAGAGGAATGATTTGTCAAAGTCAAGTTAGGGGGGTGGGGGCAGGGAGGATAGAGCTCTTTTACAGTCTGCCAAACATGGGAGCCAGGGTGCATGACAACAGCAGGCACCAAATTAAACATCGTTTCCCCTCCTACTTTCTCATCTCCTGTCCCTTTTCTAGTATCAGTCACTCCATCCTGAGGGCCCACAGCACTGCACAGGCTGTCACTTCTGTGTGACACTGGGATTTCTTTCATCAATCTCCCATGCTCATATCTACTAGGAAGCAATGTCCTTGGAGACAGGAGCTGTCCCTCCATCTCTGGGAACCTGCACAGGCTTCCCAAGTCCTGTGAGTTGTCATAAATGCTTTGTAATGTCTGTTGAGTGAGTGAAGAGAAAACTAGGACCCCTGAGAGGGAATACTGGGAAAAACAGAGAGATGGGGCCAGGGCCTGTCCTGACTGCTGTCCACGCCTCCCCAATCTTTCAAGTGAAGTCCCAGGCTCTCCTGACTTCCAATGCTATTTAGAAGGTGAGATTTTTATACAGGAAAGGGGCTTCAGGAAGCTGGGCTTTCTCACTAATTCTGGTTTTTAAAGGAATGGTGTTTGAGGTTTTCTGATCATAAAACGTTATTTCAGTAAATAATGAAATTAAAAAAATTTGCAAATCCTAAGTTCACCTTAAAGAAGACGCAGAACAAGCTCATTATGGGGTCTGACCTCTGGAACGACAAGCTCTAGTGAGGACTGGGTTTCTCTCTTGGTGTCCTCAACCCGCTCAGTGACTTTCCTATTGTCCCTGTGGCCCTTCTTCCAGGTTGAGTCACAGAATATGATTGGTTGAGCATTTGAGAAAACCCTGTCAGATGCCAATTAAAGACTAAAGGGTACCCGTGAATGAATTTGGCAATAAGTCTAGACAGATGGATGGGTTCTGACTTTGAAGAACTAATTCCTTCAGCTAACTCAAAAAAAGCAGGGTCCTTAGAGGACCTGTTTCATTACAATGTTTCAGGGTCTGATCTTCCTCCCTGGGGAGTCAGTCCTTAAGTGACTGGGGACACATCATTGCTATATAGATCGGTGCCACCCAACTCTCTCTGTTTTCTGGCTTGGGATATGACCACCCAAGGCACCAGTCCTCACCAGAGCCATCCAACAGCTGCCTTTAGGTCTTTACACAATGAAAGAATGTGGATGATGGGCCCCAGAGCCTCCATAACATGGGCCATTTCAACTTTTTTTTTTATTATTTTTATAACTAGCCTGCCTTGGGGACTTTGTTATAGTAATGCAAAGCTGACATACACATCCTATCTTATATGTCCACTAACATTCCAGAAAAGGGCCATGGAACCCTCTGAGCCTCTCACCATGTCAAGTCAAGAGAAAGGACTTTAGCATGAAAAGTGAAAAAGAAAAATAGGACCAGCAAGATCTTGGCTCAGTGCTCTAAGACTCTCACTGCCGAGGGCCTGCTATCTATTAAGGCCAATTCTTTGCAGACAAAGGAAGTAAGGAGCCTAGCCATTAAATGGGCTCCTCATTCCTTGAGAAAGGAAGAAATCAGTTCCCTATCTGTCAGATCCCTCAGACTCCACAGCTTGCTCCATGGTCCTTCGAAAGCAATGCTGGCTGGTCAGCCAAGGCCAAGGGCAGACATTCTGTCCTAAAGACTGGTCCTGGTGCCGGGAAACAGGACAAGGGATTCTGAGGACTCTTGTTCTTTAAGAACACACTTAAAATCACTTGCCCCAAATTTGTGTATCTCCACTAACAGAAGCCAAAAGGCACTGGGCTATTTGGAGATAATTCAGTTAAAATTTGATAACGTAGACAGTGCATTTCCCAGCATTTGCTGAATGATTCCCAAATTCTCTGGGTGTCTCCCTCTCTGGGAGCTGACAACTACAGCCCTGGTATGGCCAGTGATGGTCCCACTGGGGTATCAATCTCCCCAGGTCTCAAGCTGATCTGCTCTGAAGAACCCCAAGGCTAAAGTCCCCAAGCCAAATGGAAAACACCCCTGGATGTTTACCAACTAGGGGCACTGTCCCTGTATAGGCTGCTCTGCAGACAGACCAGGGAGGAGGCACGGCAATGAATACCCTCTGAATTCCCATCTCGGACGCTCATTTGGGATCACAAGGATGGTTCTGAGCATGAACCAGGTTCTTCTCCAATCTGTCATATAGATAGGAACAGAATTGTAGAATTTATATAGAGAGATCCTTAAAGGGAAGCATGAAACAGGCCTTTTCTCACCTATTTTTAAAAACAAAACTTAAAAAAAAATCTCTTCACCCACTTGTCCTTTGAGTTGGTTTGTCCTTTCCATTAATTCACACCCTATGTCTGGACTGAGCATCTGCTACACTTCATGTCCTTGACAGTGGGACAGGAACTAGGACACAGTTCCTTCCCCCAGTAATCACTGCCCACTGTGGGATACAGATAGGAAGAAAGAAAATCCCAGTCCAGCGTGGAAATATCACCAGTGTGGAAATAACATAATTGCAACAGTTACAGGTCACCGAAAGTGATGCCTAAGAAATGGAAGAACACAAGACAGAACAAGGCAAAGAGTCCTGCACCCACTTGGAGTTCAGTTCACCCATCCAGTGGTTTCAGAACATTTTAGAACCAATTTATTTCTATAATGTCAATCCTGATAAATGACTTCTGTCCTATATGTAGCGGGCTCCTTGGGAGTTGAAAGTATGTGTGTGTATGTGTGTGTGTGCGCGCGCGTGCATGTGTGTGTCCAATTGTCTCACAACAATGCAGTTGTGAGATTCTACATCAGAGCACTGTGTTCCCAGCATAGGACACATGCCCCTCCCCCACACCACCAGCTTAGACAGCAACTAAGATACCCTGAGCTAACGATGCCATCTTTGAGTTATCAACCTGAGGTCAGATCTCTTGGAAAATTTTAGTGTTTTTTTTCTTTCTTATAATTTAACTTCCTTTTTCATCTCCCCTTAACAGACACACATATAAGCATAAATTCCCATGTCCATACACGGACACACACACACACACACACACACACACACATACAGATATGCCCACATACTGTGCGACTTTAAGCCAGTAAACTCATTTCTTAAACACATGGAGTGACATGTTTACCATGTAGGCTTTGAGCACTGGCAGAGCTGACTGTGACACAGATTCCAACTTCCTCCATGCTAGACTTGCAGTACTAGGTAGGGTGCTTCCTCTGTAAGAGGGAACATTAGCTTTTCCTAACATCCTGGACAAAATTGAATTATATCCCCGTTGTGCACAGTTCATTTATTCACACAAGTGTTCCATCAGTGGGCATGGTTATTATCACCCACACGTGTGTCTCTTGGAGACGTAGCCTCCCCCGCCTTCCCATTCCTTTCCCATAAAGTTATCGCTTCAGACCAAGCAGACAAAGTGGCCAGCAGGAGAACTCAGAGTAGAAAAGGAGCTTTGTGGGCAAAAGAGCAGAGGTTCTACTGGACTGATGGGGGCGGGCGGCACAGGCCCAGAGGGTCCCATGTAACTAGGCCTCCATCCTCACTGTTGTGGGGTCACAGATACTTCCTCATCCCGCAAGTTCTTCAGAGGACCCCTTTGGTTGAAGATTTGCTCGAGAGAGGACAAAGGGGAAGCCATCTGTTCTCTTAGGAAACATAGCAGGGACAGTAGAGAGAAAGATTGTGGGCCCACCCCGGCTAGGAAACATTTTCGGCTGGGATGTCGTCAAGGACTGAAAGGCATCTGGAGGGTGGGTGAGGGATCTCCCCAGCACTTAAGAAGTCTCATCCAACACTCCCCTCTACTGCCAAGCTAATTGGTCCCACCCCCCCCATCCCAGTAAACATATTAAATATTCAAATTAACAAAGGGTCTCTTCTAGTTTTAGTGCTGAGATTTAAGCATCAAAATTGAGGGGACTGTCCATAAACAGTCTGTCTTTGTCATCCAAATCTACCCCAAATTCTATGCCTTTCTGAGGTTTTCTGAACAGCCATCATGTGGGCTGTCACACTAGTTCCCAGTCGAGGAAACAGGCAGCTGAGAGAGTTCAACATGCTCATTAGGAACCTTTAAAGCACCTAATGCCTAATGTGTACCTTTAGGTGACAACGGGGTCAGTATCCAATACATAGCTTAAGAGCAGGGATTATAAAACAGCCACCCCCAGTTTCAGACCTTAGCCCCTCCACTGCCGGCAAGCCGTGTGTGCTCACAGGCAAAACCCACAACCTTTCTGTGCCTCAACTGTTGATTGTATGACAGAAGTAACCGAGGCAAGACGAGTGAGGTAAAAGATGTTTACCTGCCACAAATATCTACTCCATGAACGACAAAGCTTGGTAAACACTGTAATTTAACAAGGGCTGCGCTGCTGAGTGGAGGCCTAGGTGGGCTTCACAGGCAGGCATCCTCTCCATGGACGATAGGGTGGAGCGGGGAGGGTATGTCACCAAAGGTCTTGCCTTGGCTCTGAGAAGGCCACCTGGAGTCCCCGGCTCATCCTCTGATGCCAATCCCACTCAGCCCCACAAGAGTGAACAGAATGTGAAGTCAGAATTTAGAATCTGGCGGTGTGACACAGGTTTCCCAGGCTCCTGTTAGTTAGGTGGGGCACTAGAGTGGGGGTGCCTTCCGGATTTCCCCCTTGGTTCCTTTTTAACGAAGTGCTCTGAATGCCAACTGCACTTACCTTTATTTAATCACTCCACAGACTCCTCTGTGAAAAGCGGGGTAATTAGGCTCAAAATATATCACAACAGAGGCTCGTTTTAACTACTTAAAATAAAAGCTAGATCCCAGTTTCAACAAAATTAACCAGATCGCTTTCCTTCGGAGCCCTTCTGGTAGTGGGTATGTTCTCTGCTTGATTCTTGCTGTGGGGTGACGGTCCCAAGCCTGGAAGAGGTAGGGGGAGGGACCAGCCTGGTCTGGCATACACAAGCCTGGAAGTTTGCCTTGCTCTGCAACCCTCAGGTGGGATAGTACCTCAGGAGGAAACTCAGGGGACCCTGTCAGTGCCCTGTCTCATGGTCTCTAGCTGTGTTGCTTTAGTTGTGGTATTTCCACCCTCGGACTCATGCAATCACAGGATCTAGTCTAGCGGTAGACAGAGAAGTGATTCCCTGTAACCTTAGAACTCAGGACAGGAGTCCCATACCACAGGGCCAAACTTTCTCATATGTGCTAACATCTATGAACGTGATGCTTGATGTCACAATATGAGCAGCAGCATTTTCTCTGTCTTATGGACACAGAAAAGCAAAGTGCACCTTTTATATCAGATACAAACATGGCACATTTCACATAGGAGTGGTTACCAGATGACTATGTGTCTTCTTTGCCATTCTGCCCCCACATCAGCCTTTGTAAAGGAAACTAAGAGGTACCGAAGAGAATACTGGCTACATAAACACTTTCAGACTAGACCAGAACAGAAACACCAATAGTTGCAGACAATGTGTAATATTTACAAATATCTTCTCTATACCACTGTTCACCAATTTGAAGCTATGACAGACATCACTAATAAATTCAGTTCTTCACACTGAGCCAACATGGAGCTCCTTCAGTCATTTTCAAGACAGTATTTCAGGTAGACATTGCCAAACAACAAGAGTAGTCACGGGCATCCTGGCCTATTTTATGACCCTGACTCTGAAGCTAAGGAATCAACAGAAACCAAGGTTTAAATGTGTTTAAATGCTGCCTCATTTTGCAACTCTCTGTGGACAGATTGTAGAGCCCTTTACCTGTCCCCCTTACTCAGATGCCCCTTCTACCAAACCAAGCCACCGCTCTCACCACCAAGATCAACTTTCTCCTCGGTGATTCGTGCGAACAATCTGTTCTCTCACAGCTTAGAATCTGGCAAAGGGAAATCAGGCCTTCGGAGTCCTTGACTTTGGTTTTTATAGACTTTCCTTTGTCATCGCCAACAATCCATTGTTGAGCAGGTGATTTACAGAAAATTAGGAGTGGCCATTGCCAGCAAATGATAATTATAATGTGCTGAACCAAAGAAGCCACTGTCCAACGCATGGAAAGAGGCAGGCTGCAGTTGCCACAGGCCACCTGTCAAGGTCTTGTTTGGGATTTCGGAAGCACTATGCGTGAATGACGTGTGTCAAAAATATTGTTTAATATTCCCAAGCAATGGAAACTAACCAATAAAAATCATGTCTGGAAAATTTAAAATGATGGGTGGAATGGGACTATTTCCTCCTTGTCAAATCTCAATTTGAAATTAAATTGGTGCCTTGGGCACTACGACAGGCCCTGACCCCTGAGTAATTACTTTCCAACATCATTTTCTTTACTTTGAAGGAGATCTTTCTATTCTTGGAATTTCTAGAAAGGCCCCTTCTGTGAAAATGAAGCTGTCATAAAATAACTCCTTTTGGGTTTTCCTTCTACTCCTTATTCCCCCCCCCAATTTATTTCTCTCCTCATTGTAGTTATAATAGCAAACAAGTCACCAGGACTAAAGACTAGCTTGTAACAGCACCTCCACAACACTCTGGGACCAGTCCGAGGGACAAAGAAATTGGGAACAGGCCAACCTTATGTCACCTCTCACTCGCAGAAAGGTGGACTCTGGTATTGAGAAAGCACACTTGCTGAAGAAGAAAAGACAGTCTGGTGGAAGTCAGGGGTCTCGCTTCCCCAGCCTTTCCAGGGAATGTTTTATTCATTCACTAGTTCCTTTTATTTGCTGACTAAGTGTGTCCTCAATCCCCTCTCTTCACAAGGCATTCTGCTAAGGATAAAAGGACAAGTGGAACTCCGTCCCTTCCCTCAGGGCTCTTAGAATGTAGGAGAGAAACAACAGAAAGTTGGCTTACTGTGTACTAAGGAAGTTCCTAAGCCGATAGCCCTGTCAGACACTGGGGCTCTAAGATCGAATAGCAATAGGGAAAGTTACAGATTCCTCCAGCCCCAGGAGGGAAGGGAAAAAAACCTTGAGCTCCCAAATATATGGATGGAGAATATGGTGGATGTGATATTGGAATAGTTGGCAGATGTCCTATAGAATGAGATTTTTTTTTTCTAGAGGACACAGAATACGCACCACTCATGTCTGAACCTCTTCTAAGGTTAGCACAGGTTCTCACAAAATGTTGAAGAAATGCACGTGCATTCTGTGCAGATGGCACACACACAAATGGCTCTCATACAGATAGAGAATCAGTTTTCACAGCAACTGCATTTAGAAGACAGATTACCCACTGGATAAACAGGCATAACCTCTCAAACATCATACGGCAAAGAGAGGAGCTAGGGCCAGCTCGCCAACAAAAATGACTCAAAAGCAAAAGCGCATAAAGGTCAGATGAGATGAAAAGGTCTCTGTAGACCTGTTCTAAGGCTATTAGAATTGATATAATATGTCATTTTCTCAATGCAAGAATGTGGGAACCAGACCCGTCAGTCACAGTTTATAGAATGTAGGATGGCACAGCCACTCTGGAGCATGGTTGGGTGTTTCCTAGAAAGAAACTTATTGCCTCAGCGATTCCACTACTTGATTTATACTCAAGAGAAATTAAAACTATAAGCAAATAGCATAGCTCATAAACTATCGGCCAAAAGTTGAAGACAATCTAAAACCCAGCAACTCATCCATGAATTAAGAAAACATCATGTTCAGACAATGTAATACTATCCAGAAATAAAAAGGGACAAAGCATGACATGCCCCCAAATATGGATGAATTGCAGAGCAAGGTAAGAAGCCAGGCACGAGAATTCTTACTTGTATGATTTTCACCTTATGAAGTCCTCCAAAGAGGCAAATGATCAAAAAGCCAGAGATACCAGCAGTTACTTAGGATTGGGGGATGGGGAGAGTGATCCAGACTGAGTTACTCTGATTGTCATACAACTGGAAAAAGTGCTAGGACTCACAAAAACTAGCACATTTGGTGGTTACATTCTAAAGTATGTTCTAAAGTAGTCATCTGTGCTGGACCTCCAAAGTTAGGTCAGAGGTTACCAGGCTGAGAAGGCACAAGAAGATGTGGTAGACAAGGCCAGTTGCACAGGCGATGCAGAAAGCAAGAGTGCCAGGTACGTGCAGGCAACACCCAGATATCTGCCTTCCTAGACATTCAGACAGAAAATCAGATGAGAGGCTGAAGGAAAGAGTGGTCGAGGCCACAGTGGAATCCAGAAGGTGAGAATGATCTGAACATATTTATGAGCTACAGCTATATCATAGGCAGTGGGGAAACCACGAGGCATTTAAGAGTAGGGACATGTCCTGACAAAGACATGACAAATACCAGACAGTGAGAGGAATGTGGATTGGAAAAGCCAGTCATTACAGTAAAGCATCAAAGAACACACCCATAAAGTGGGCAGTAGTGAACTAAGTCCACTCTGTCATCACTTGCTGGAGCTGATAATGCAGAGGGACAGAGACTCATTGGACCAGATAGAAAGGAAAATAACAATAGACACCACTTGCTTAGTGTTTCCTACAGTTCAGACCCTGTTCTAAAGAACTGGTGCTCTAGAAAGGCAGGGAGTTAAGAGGCACAGAATGAGCCAAATGGATTGATGATCACCTTCAGGTTCATTCCAAAGAAAAGGAATAAAGATTAGGAGTCATAAAATGCTTATCTAAGGTGCGCTCCAGGAATCACACATAGGAGATTTCTAACTCAGAAAGAAATGATGGTACTTTAGCACTGGAAAGATGGTAAGTGAGAAAAATGGCAGACCATTGATGAGGCTGGGCAGCACAGGGGAGCAGGAACTCCTGGCACTGCATCATTCTGTGGGTGCCACCAAATCTACACATCTATCTGTCTGTCTGCCTATCTATCTATCTATCTATCTATCTATCTATCTATCTATCTATCTATCTTTATCTATCTCTATTTATCTAACCATGTATCTATCTATCTATCTATTCATCTTTATCTATCTATCATCTATCCATCTTTAAATCTATCTATCTGTCTGTCTGTCTATCTGTCTGTCTGTCTGTCTGTCTGTCTGTCTGCCTGCCTGCCTATCTATCTATCTATCTATCTATCTATCTATCTATCTATCTATCTATCTATCTATCTATCACCTTTGCATGCTGGGGCATGGAGTCCTGGTCCTCATGCATATGAAGGGCTCTTCTAGCCCAGCCTTGCTTCTTTGGATATATATATATATAACACATAGTCAATGATCAGGCATAGGGAGTAAATAAGCAGACAGAGTCAAAATTATAAAGGACTGTGGCACTTGGGCTCCTTTTAGGAACCACAGTCTCCCCAAAGAACAATATTTGGTAACTTGGGCCTTGTATCCATGAATCTGCCGTCACTAGATATCCTCATCCTGGCTCCTTCCACACCACAGCAAAACAGAGATGCCACTCTGCTTTTGGAAAGCTGAAACCAGTTATTAGGGGATCATAATCCGTCAGGACTTAAATGTTAGGAAATTTTACACACAGTATTTATTAATTAAACATTTTCAAACATGCTTTTCCCTCTTCCAACCTTTCCTAGATCCTCCCCACCTCCCAACTTCTTGTTTTCTCAACAAATAAAGATCAAAACAGACAAAAAAAAAAGACAAAAATAATGTTAAAACAAAACTAAATGAAACAAACCCCCCACCACCAAAACAACCCCTGGAATTTGTTTTGTGTTGGCTGACAAACTGGATGCTGTGCAGAATGACACTTCAAAGAACTGAGTCCTAATTGGGATGCCATCATCAAACCCCTCCCCTCAGGTCTCAGGGATCTTTGTGGAAGAGGAGGCAGAAAGAGTAGTAAGAGCCAGAGGCGATGGGTGACAACTAAGGAAACAGTCTCTTCTAGACACAACACGACCGGTGCTTATATGAGCTCAGAGACAGTGACAACCAGGTTCAAGCCAGCCAAACCCCATGCCTGAAAAGGACAAAAGTCCCACCCCAACCAGGAAACTAGGTGCAACTGATACCTGCTAAAAAAGGAAAAATCAGTTTCCTTCAATGGAAAGTCACTGGCTATAGCAACCACACTCCAAGGCAGGCCCCATGCCCAGGAGTAGCTAGCCATCACAAAACAGACAGGGTGATTTTTATCTCAGAGAAAAGGGAATTCTGTTAACTGTTATGATCCTATCTAGCATGGCACCAGTCAGTCTGAGCTGAGTACCATTCTTTGTACATTAGTGTATCTGCTTGGTGCACTTCATTCACTCATTCGTTCAGATCTTTATTCTGTATTTATTGAGCACCTACTCTGCTGAGTGATGTTATCAGACTCAGAAACACAGCAGGGATTAAAAATAAGTCACTTCCCTGAACTTACACTTTCACAATGAGAGCAAGACAGCAACCAAATAAAACACAAGGGAAAAGTACTGAGAAAGATACAGACCCACTTTACAGCGTTTGAAGCGCATGGAGGGATCCAAGTGCTGTGCCTGGCTTCAGGACCAGGAAGCCTCTATGATTAGGTGATACCTGGACCAATCTGATTATAGTGAGAGAATTAGTGTTCAGACACCAAGTAGAATTTTGTTTGATGTGTGGGAGGAACATGTAAGGGAATGAAAAAGATGTAGAGGCATCCAGAGAGGACAGTGGTTCGAATTTTCTACCTGAGATGAGAAACTGCCAGTGGGTTTGAACAAAGGGGTGGCATGGCTGGGTGTGCCCATCTCTGCTAGGAACTGGTCCCTGTTAGGGTCTCAGAGTTTGAACCCTATTTAAAGCAAGATGGGGAGAGACCACAGAGTTAGTGACAGGTTTTTTATTTGTTTATTTTTGTTTTGTTTTGTTTTATTTTGTCTTGGAGGAAAGATAGTTACACGATGGAGCAGCAACCTTCCCTGCTTCAGAATAGAGTGTTTATGCAGAAAAATTATTCCCAAATTAACACAGATCTGAGAGTATGGCATTAAACAAAAGAGCTTATGAGAGAGAAAGACATGCCAGTTCCTGCAGCATCCTATAGCTCCTCCAAGAAGACACATGACTACAGAACTTCCTTTGGGAGGCTTGTCCTTGGATATAGCAAAGCCACACATGGCAAAAAACGGCCTTTCACCTCATCAGCTGCCTGGACTGGATGACACTAGAGGATTCTAGGGGAATCCTGCCAAGACAGATAAACTGAACCCTACCCCCACAGGAAAATCTGTCAGTCCTCCTGGGATCAGCAGCTAAAGGCAAGGACTGCTTCTGAGACTGGTGTTCATCAAAGACCACAGAGAGTCTTGGGATTGCTGAGTAGCTGGAAAAAATGCTGCCTCACTTCTGCTCATTTATTTATCCCTCTTAGATCTGTCTGACAGCATTTGATGACTTAAGGTACTGGTATCTCACTACTACAGGAGTTAAATTTTCTGCTAAAAATACAGACAGCTGTGCCTCGTTCACAGGCTTCATAGTCCAGGATTAACAAGTTTCAGATGTTACCTGCAGGTTCCTGGTAGAAGTTCTGCTGTCATATCAAGAGATCTGATCCGGTGAAACCTAACAGTCTCCAGAGCCTATTTTGACCCCAACTATTTTTGAGCATATTTTGCAGGTTCATTCCTTCTGCCTGTGCCAAGACCATTTTACAAAGGGTTCTCCAGATAACACCAGCACCTGCACCAGCTCCTGGAACTTCATCATTGGTACCACCTCTCGAGGCTCAAATGGGCACCTACCCAGCAACTAAAATCTGGTTTCCAAGGGCATATCTGCCCTCATGTCTCGCTCACTCACCCTTGCCTCTCCTGTACAACCAGGGCACTTCTCTGTCCCATTCTTTCTAGCCATTAATCACCCTTCCCATGGCTAGCCCTGACATAAGGCCAATAATAACAACCTATTTTTTCTCCTAGCAACCTCCCTTTTCATCTCCCTCAAGGAACAGAAGACTGAGGTCTCCAGGACTGCAGTTAACTGAATGCCTCTCCAACCACACCTCCTGCTGAGTGTGAGCCCACCAACTCCCAACTCTCCACCTCCCCACATCATCCTTCATCTGCAGGAAGCAACCGGACATGAACTTATACCCAAAGAGTCTAGAATGTTTGGGTGAAGGCTTCACTCCAGCCCCTGGCATCCATATATCCAAAGAGTCTGGAATGTTCAGATGGTAGCTCCACCCCAAGCTCCTCCCCTGGAGCTGCCTCAGTCCAGACTCCATCCCTGTGAAAACCTGCCAAATGATGAGCCCTCCCCAGAGATGCTCAAGACAACTCTCACAGGGTATTTAAACTGCCTCCCACAGAACAATCACATGGTCTCCTCAACTTTCCCTGAGGCCACCCGGGAATTCTGTGCTCAGAATAAACCTGGATTTATTAATACGGTTTGATAGCTTATTACATCAGTGGTTGCGGATTCCCAGTAATCAAAAATTTAAACTTAACACTCTGTGTTAAGATTTGTGTGTGAGATGGTGCTGTAAAGAGACTGCAGACGTCACCGCTCCATGGTATGGCTAAGGGAAGGTTTTTGTTGTAGGTAAAAGAGTGAAAATATCCAGAGGCATCTGGAATAGTCCAAAGCAGAAAGAGAAATAAACTAGTCATGGCCAGGGTTATCTGCAAGAGGAGACAACAGCCTGGTGCGGATGGGGGAAGGGGGATCTTGCCATTATAAAGGGTTATCTGGGAGGAGAGAAGCCTGGGAAGAGAGAAAGGCAGGATGCCAGGATGCTACTGTAGGGGCTTTGAAATGTACAAGTAGTCATAGGTAGGGATCCAGGAAGCCTGGAGGCCAACACAGGCTTTGATATGCAACCACAGGTGGAAGCCAATGAAGCCATTTGTCCTTTCTGCCAGAGGCCAGAGGAGTGATTCCTTTTGGCAGAAGGAAACCGGTTTTACAAGTATCTGAGGAATGCTGACTTTATTCACTAGGAATCCTACAGTGCAGCTGGAGCTCATTTCTGGACATATGGACTGCCTGTCAACTGCCTGAGACCTAACATAGGCAGAGTTCACACAGTAAGGCCACTTAGAAAACCAAGGCAAAGCCCCACTTGAACAAGGGCAAGAGAAAAGGTAGACAAGTCTCTGGAACATTCTACCTTGTTCCCTTCTCTCTGTTGACTAGTGATACCCCACTCCTGCTGGTAAACTTGACAAACCCTAAGTTATACCTTAGTTTGACAACTTGAGTTAACTTTCATACTCTTCCAACTCAGATGGGAAAAACCTGATCCTTTACTGCAAAAACAAAGCAATGACATCCAACAAATGTATCCAGAAAAATCCACTCTGAGACTTTAAAGAATTTAAAGTCGTTAGACCGGAAGAAGTGTTTACTCACAATTAAAGCGTGATCGCGGCCCATCGTGATGACTGTCCTGTTCACTGTGCGCAGCAGCTGGACCATGATCTCTTGGATGTGGTCATAGGTGAAGGCCTGCAATGCAGCGAGAAATATCACTGTTATATTGTGACACTGAGTCAGCTAACGCTTCCAAAGACACAGACAGGAGTGACCAGATATAGATCATGCACACCATAGAATCTCTGGTTGCATCAAGCCAAGGCAGACCTCAGTCTTTGTCTAGACTTGAACTCTTCACTCTCCATCCCTATAACCTCCCAAGGTTCAAGGGTGGGAGGGACAGGGACGACCTCTACTGGCTTCTTTATTTTCACAATTCTTTCTGCTGACATCACTTCCTATAGCTTGTATCACATAACTATATCATTCATGGTTATAGAGCACAGGGAACTAATATTTGTGAGTACTTACTAAACACCTTGTACTCAGCTAAACACCCATTTTCTCATCAAGATAAACAACATTACGATTGCCACTCTTCAGACTGAAGAGATGGGAGCTCAGAAAGACTAGGGAACTTGTCTGGGGGTTACTTAGAAAAGAATTCAGGGGGAAACATTGAATCTAGCAGTATACTTGCCTCTTTTCACTCTCACTGAAGCACTGAGTGTTTGGGGATAGGCTTCACCCAAGCCCCTGGCATCCATAGATTCAAAGAATCTGGAATGTTAGGGTGGAAGTTCCATTCCAAGCCCCCATGCCTAGGAGTTGCCTCAGGCCAGACTGTTCCCAGAAAGCATGCCAAATAATGACTCCCTTCCCAGAGATGTTCAAGATCACTCCCAAAGGGTATTTACACTGACCCCAGAGAATAAACACATGGCTTTTGGGTCTTTCTTTCCTGTCTTTTCTCTGGGGGACTGGAAAGCCATTCGGGAGTGTTTGCATCCATTAAACCTTGACTTTTTCTAATTTGGTTTGATTTGGTCTGATTTGGATTATTGTGTTGGTAGAGAGGGTTATTGGGGTACGGAAACTTTTCAGTGAAGACAGAGTCCCAGATCTCTGTCTGCTGCTGAGGCTTCATTAATCTCCCCCATCTGCCAAGATGGAGATACTGTTTTCAATTGGGCCAACTTCTAGTTCCTTCTGTGACTTCTAATCTTTCTTCTCTTAGAATACCTTCAGTGCTGTGTATTCATTACTCTTTTATCTTTTCTTCATTCCTTCACAATTGCATCAAATTTATATAATGGCCTCCACACAGCGTACTTTCCCCCAGGATTACATCTCTTGCCTTACAAAAATAGATATTAAAAGTACCCCTTTCCTCTAGACCTCCTGACCCTGGCTTCTTTTAAACATCCATTTCTTTTTAGTCCAAAGAGCATCAATTAGACGGTTCGGGAAGCTTGGTATTTAAAGTGCAAACCTGTCACCTTCCATTCGTTCTCTCTTAAAGTCCCCACTGCAACGACTGTCATAGGGAGTGTTACGAGATCAGGTGGAGGAGACTGTCTCAGAGAGGACTTTGAGATCAGGTGGACTCGACTCTGGATGTGACTTTGCATCCCACCTTTCCTAATCTGAGCTGGGTGACCTTGGGCAAATCACTTTTCTTCTCTGTGTTGCAGTTTTTGTATGTATGAATGTGGCCAAGATCAAAAATTTGAGGTTACTGATTCGAAGCGTCAATTAGAGACTAAGGAAAAGCCCTCCATCCCCAGAGTTTCCGAGTGTCCACCTGCAAAAAGGACTGAGTGGCTGCTGGGACTCCACATCCCCTTGGTCTGCATCAGCACCCTTGGCCAAGCTTGCAGATTCCCTGCACGTAGCAGAAAGCACAGTCTGAGGTAATGCATAATACAAACCCTGCCTGATATGGAAATGTCACCCAAAGAATGTATAGCTTCTATGCAAATGGAAAACCTTCAAGATGATAAACCTGTGCTAAACCATAAAAGTGCAGCCACAAATCAGCCGCTCTTAATTGCTCCAGTACCAGGCAAGTGGAGGCTAACCCAACAGAAGTGTCTTCCAGACCCAAACTAAACGGTGCCTTGTAATTGAAATGACAAAATCAGTCTTCCTATTATGGCCCTGGCAAAGAAATTAATCCATCCAACCTAAACACATTGCAAATTGCAGTGATTTTTTTCTTTTAATAATTATAAGCTATGATATCTGGAAGGGACTCTAATTGATCTCTCTTGCACAAGCCCAGTAGGAACAGGAGAGAGCTGGCGGTGACTAGGCTGAGGTGGGGCCAACCTATCTTTCTGAGTCACCTGAAACCTTTGGTGTTTTGAAATATAGAATAGTATCTCTAGAACATAAGATCATATCACCAATGAGGTGAGTTTAAGTCAAGAGAACCCAAACAAAACTCTGAATCACAACCCAAATCCAATTATAGGAGGGGCCCCTTTGTTCTTTCTTTCAACCGTCTGTGAAGCCAACTGGAAACTCTCCCTCTGGTGTGAAGGTTTGTAATGCCGCGCTTTCATTCACGGTAACTCCCATCTCCCATTGTTTGTTTGTTTTGTTTTTTGAGAAAGGGTTTTTCTGTGTGGCCCTGGCTCTCCTGGATCACACTCTATAGACCAGACTAGTCTTGAATTCAGAGAGCTGCCTGCCTCTGCCTCCAGAGTTCTGGGATTAAAGGCGTGTGCCACCACCGCCCTGTTGATGGGGGAGTCCTCTCAGGTCAAAGCAGGCAGCAGGTCAATAGTATCTAGTTAGTACTTAATAAGACTGTGATGTTTTCATTGGGTTTTGAGGTTAGATTCATGGCAAATGTGCAAGAAAAATAAACCCACAAAACTTGAAAAGAAAGCAAAATGAGGATTTATGACACTTTAATAGAACATTTCTGATAAAAATCAACCCAGGGGCCTCTCTCGGGAAATACAGTTCCGGCAGACCATCCGCAGCTGATTAGATAGCAGAAGTTTATTTCTCTGCAGAGCTTGAGAATCCTACAGGGGTGAGAGGCCACCATGTGAAAGACAGCATTTGGTGTCAGTTCATTGCTTTGGGAAAGGATACGGCGTTATTGCTCTGTGCTAGCATCCCCTGCCTGAGACCCAGTGGTAATGTCCCAACTCTTCTCTCGCAAAAGATCAGGGCTATATCCTTTTCCTAAAGATTTATTTTATTTTTATTTATGTGTGTCTCTGTGAATGTGAAGGCTGGTGTCCTTGGAAGACAGAAGAGGATGCAGTAACAGAAGATCGTGAGTCACAGTATGAATGCTGGGAACTGAACCCAGGTCCTCTGAAAGGCAGGAAATGCCTTAATCAGTGAGCCATCCCTCCAGGCACCAAGGCTCATATGCTTTTAGGCAACTTATTTGTTATTTGTCTTGTGTGCCAGCTTGTGATTAGATAGCCCGACCCTTTTTTTTTTTTTAACACTTTGAGAATTCTACTTTGAGACAAGGGATGTTGAGCACTTACAATGAGTAGCTATATAAAATGTTAGTGTTTTTATGAAAACTAAAAATTGCATACAGTTTTTAGAACTTCCAAAAAATCTACTTCAAACAAACCAATGAAATCCTGGATCTCACCTTTACCACCGACTCCTCAGTATTCCAGTTGCTAGAGTTGTGACTGGAATTTCTGATTATGTTACCTGGAACAGGCTTACATTTTCATTTTTAAAAAGTTTGGATTTTTCCCTTCTCCTCGCTACTTACAATGAGGACATCAGTTCTTGAGCATGGGGGATATTTACTCAATCTGCCACCCCTAAATGCAAAGCTCACTGCAGTGCAGCTCAACACTCTAGGATGTGGGGACCCAGTCTCCTGTGGGCAGGGGAGTCCTGCAAGCACCTGTGAAATAGAGGTAATGTTTCTATATTCCAGATGTTCAGAGGAGGAAAACGAGGCTCTGGATTTGGTCACACATTAAAGAAACGTCAATCTAGCCGGGTGGTGGTGGTGCATGCCTTTAATCCCAGCACTCGGGAGGCAGAGGCAGGCGGATCTCTGTGAGTTCGAGACCAGCCTGGTCTACAAGAGCTAGTTCCAGCGCAGGCTCCAAAGCCACAGAGAAACCCTGTCTCGAACCCCCCCCCAAAAAAAGAAACGTCAATCTAAGTCCCAGTCTCAGCCTACCCAGTTCCAGTCCCAGCCTACCTGATTTCAGTTCAGGCTTGTCCCCTCTAGTCCTGGGCTCCACCATCTGCCTATCTAGGAATGCTTCTGGGAAGGGATAGGGCATTAGGGGAAGCCATGTCACTCTTCAAATCTATCTGAAGAGCATCCTACGATGTGCATTCGTGCACACATCTGTTTGTAAAATATCCCCCTGATTATTATGTCCTCAGGTAGTAAGTCATATAAGAGTCCTAAGTCAGCAGACCCATTCAATGAATGGTATCTAATCTATACAATGGACTAGGCAGTAAATATACTTTGATTTAGAAAGAGATGCTTGGTGCATTCTGTAATTGACTACAAAGTACCACTTTAACAAAAGAAATCTCACTTTTTGGGAAAATGCATGAAATTGATAACACTGATGTCTAAGAAGGAGAAAGAGGGATATATATATATGATATATATATATATATGATAGGCAATGGAAAATTTTTACTTGCTAGGGCTCATTGAAAAATTTCACAATAGTTGACACTAGAAGAAAGATAACTCTTTCTCCGTGACTGAGTAACAAAGGGCAGCCTGTACCTGTACTGAAAATGAACTCACAGGAGACAGTGGATCCATCTCAGGGGCTGCAATGCATTGTGGCAGCCCTCATTGTGCCTTTCAGGGCGGTGAAGTGATGTGGTCTCCCTGCCCCCCTGCTCTGAGAACTCCCACCCACACTGGGGCTACAGATGATGTAACCCTGGGCTCACACACTGGTTGCTACCGTTAACATCACTCACCTGACAGTACAAAGCAATGTGAGTTACCTTTTTTTTTAAATGGCACAGTTACTAAATGTTTTATTCCATTTACCAAATGCATTTAGCTTCCATTTTCTGACAGATGTAAAACACACATACACACACACACATACACACACACACACACACACACAACAAAACCATCACTTTCAACAACAATGCAAACCTTGCTGTGCTTAGAGAAAATTCATGCTTTTATGCAGATCTTGAATGCTGTTTTTTTGAGAGCTTTTATTAAGACACACTGGAATCTCCAACCTGTAGACTAGAGAAGCAAAAAAATTCAAACCTTTCTAAACATGTAAGTCTAACATCTTAATGCTGATGAATGAATCCTAGATACATGAAGCCACATATGCCAGTATGCACATCAGACAAGCTCTAATTTGTGCTCTGTTCTTCAAAATAAGAGTCACTTACTGGGTCTGAATAAAGACCACAACTAACATTTGTTAAGTTCTGACTTCAGTCTAGGCAATGGGCTGTACCCTGCATATTTATCTCAATGCACCTTGACAAACATGCCAGAGCTAAGTACCACCCTATTTTAAGGTATAAAATTGGATCCATTCTGCTTATTATCATTCAGTTTATACTGAGGAGCTGATATGCTCCAGGCATTGTAAGCACTCCATATGTGTGAATCCTGAGAATAAGCTTGCATATTTGCTATGTTGGGCTCTTCCCATGGTACAAGTGAGGAAACAGAGATGTATATAGCTGGTCCAGGTACAGGGCTCTGGTGAGAGAGCTGGAGGAAAATTCTTGTCTTTCTGGTTACAAGGCTCCTTTGCTTCCTGTGCTAGCTAATTATAGCAAAACTTCACTATTTATTACATCCAAACAAACAAGCATAGTAAATGACCACAAATCAAGAATCTTGTTGCAGTTGGGTATGGTGATGCAAGCCTTTAATTCCAGAACTTGGGAGGCAGAGGCAGGTAAATCTCTGTGAGTCCAAGGCCATCTTGGTCTACATATTGAGTTCCAGGACAGCCAGAGCTACATGGTGAGACACTGTATAAGTGTAGGAGGAGAGAAGGAGGAGAAGGAGGAGGAGCAGGAGGAGGAATAGTCTTGTAAAGTTGATAGCTTATCCACAATAAAGAACAACGAGGCTGGGTAGTGGTGGCGCACGCCTTTAATCCCAGCACTCAGGAGGCAGAGGCAGGAGGATCTCTGTGAGTTCGAGGCCAGCCTGGTCTAAAAGAGCTATTTCCAGGACAGGCTCCAAAGCTACAGAGAAACCCTGTCTCAAAAAACCAAAACAAAAGAATAACGAGTATTACATGACCAGGGGATCTGCAGTCCCAACTGTTTTACTCTAACAGGTTCATCGAACTTCAAATTTGAGGCTGTGCTGCTTGCTATTCATTTCAGAATTCCCTGGGCAAAGCAACACGCATAGACAGACTTAATTTGAAAGCCCATCTTACACAAATCAAGCCTACTAAAAAGAAAATTCCCTCCAGTAAAAAGTTAATCAATACAATCACGCAAGAATTGAGTAGTAATTGAGTATTAGCTAATGTACTATTTATCTTAAATAGTTACTTAAGCAATTATTAGTTTCAATTATTTGTTTCATATTTTGGTGCTGATTAGCCATTTATGTCCAAATACTCCAGGCTTCTTTATCTAAGCAGCTCTGAAATATAAATTCTCAAAACTTAAATGCAAACTGAATCAAAAGAGCAAATGGCCCTGCAGCCATGGGTTCCTCTGAGCTCTCTACCCTAAAAATGAAGCTCTGTAGGTTATTTGTACCCGAAAGTTAGCAGGAATTGCATACTCATACCTCATCAATATTCTTCATGGGCTGCTGAAAATGTCAAGATTCATTTTAATGAGCGAACACAATGAACAAGGCAACCTGTTTACCTTTGGTGGTCAGAAAACTCAGAATAGTGCTTATGTAACATTGATTTTTATTAATGAGTAAACAAACTACTCAATATTTAATACATGCTGCTTGGTTGGTAGATGATAAATTTGAAAAAACGTGCATCCATGGGAACAGGATAACAAAAGAACTTCATGATGCTGAAAACCTTTGAAACTCCTTATCCAGGAAGCTAGGAAAGATGGGGTTTCCATACCTCCACATCCCACTTCCCAGTGAGTCTCCTGTCTCACCTCAAGGATGCTCTCCCCTCTTTCTAGCCTCCCACTGACTATTGAGCTTCATCTCCACTCAGTTTTCCTTCTTGCCCCTTTTATCATCAGCTTTCATCTCCACTGCTTGCACAGTTTTAGTCACACTGTGGTACCTGTGTGGGTGCCCATTGACATCAGCAAGACCCTCCTATATCCCAGACATACCTGTAACTCTGACACCTGAAGCTCCACAGCAAGGAGCGTATCCTTGACTCAAAGCTAACTCTGCTGTTACAATGCAGCCCTCGGTGAGGGGGGTTAAGTGAACAAGCTTTCTCTGAGAAGCAGGTTATAACATTCCCACCCCTGCCTGCTCCCTCACACTCCTGAACAAGTAGATCGTGAGTCATCAGATAATTCTTTTGAGAATAGGAATCGTTTCTATGTCATTATTTTAGGTTCAACATCTAGAAGGAGTAGCTCGCAGATAATAAGTAATTGCGAGGATTTCTATCAAGTAGATATTGATCTTCTATAATTAATTAGGGATCTACTAGAAGGGCAATAGTAATGGTGGAGAGGATGAAGAATTCTTTTTTTATTTTAATGAGAAAATTGAATCAGAGTGAAGAACAGGGAACCTTTAGGAAACAGAGGGGTTTTGTTTGTTTGCTTTTTTTTAAAGCTGCTACAGTAGTGATTTATTATTTGTATTTCGATAAATAAATCTTGCCTGAAGACCAGAGGCAAAGTTAAAACCACTAGAGGTCAGGTAATGATGACACACACCTCTAGTCTCAGGATATGGGAGACAGGCAGATGGATCTCTGAGAGTTCAAGGCTACCCTGGGCTACACAAGATCAATGCAGAAATAAATCCACATGGTGGTGGCCTATGCCTTTAATCCCAGTACTAGGGAGTCACAGACATAATGCCTTTAATCTCAGCACTAGAGGGAATATAAAATGTGAGGAGAGAGAGGCTTAGTCTATTTAGTTTATAGTCGCCTAGCCTTGGTAGAGGTAAGACTTCTCTAGTGGCTTGGCTGCTTTGTTTTTCTGGTTTTCAGGTTGGACCCCAATTTCTGTCTCTGGGTTTTTATTATTTGTGATACAAGTTGCTATCGAAACAGTTTGACCTCACACAAAAGATGGGGAAGAAAAATCAACACAATCTTCTCTCTTTCCTACAGTGAAAATACCCCTAATCATCCCACCATCCTTCAGGAGCAGAACATAGGTATCAGCAACTCATTCAGAGATGGCTGATGGAGTTCTCACAGCAGGACCCCCCCCCCAAATTAAAACCCTATGGCTGTCTCATTTCACAACAGGCTCTTCCTACAATTTCCTCTCCAGTTAGGCAGATCTGACTTCAAGCCTGGAGTCAGAAGACATATAGGCACACTATATCCGTGAAGAACTCAGCACTCTCACTAACTAATCCAGTTAGGGATCAATTACACCAGTAAAGAGATTGCCAGCAAAAGAAGGCTTTAGAATCATAGCCCTGACTTTTTTTCTTTCACCAGGACAAGACTGAACAAGGATGCCCATCTCAAGTGCATGAGAAGTGGCCAGAAAAGGCAAAACACACTGAAGAACAATTATATTTCCTCCACGCTTACACAAACACATCACTGTTGTTCTTTCAGTTCAGAATGGATGTGATGAAAGCCTTCCCCAGAAAGCCAACTCTGTAAGGAACCCATCCTGATGCTGTGCTCTGTCCCTGGTGCTGAAAACCATGCCTTGCAGACAAAGGCATTTCTCCTTGTTTGGAGAGGTGCAATGTCTCTTCCTTCCCGCAAAGAGGGTGTTTTCATCTTAGTACTGACATGTCCCATGTGTTTCCTTTTTCTCTACCTCCAAACTATGGCTGTATTTTTTAAAATCAAGTCCTACCTTATTACCAAGAGTACCGTCCTCACCCAACTCCCTCTGCACATTTAGGTAGTATGCACTGTTTCCTCTACTTTATCTTCTCTCTGTGATCAACTCATATACCTACAGTAAATTTGGGGAAGTAAATCTGGGAGTGTAGTTTTATTCTTCCTGGTGTATTGAAAATTTTCTAATTTTATTTTGCTTTCTTGGGCCTTTTTATTTTTAATGTAAAAACGTAGCCGCTTCATTTCTAACTATGTCTTCAGTGTTCCTACTTCAAAATAAAAACATTTTAGGGATTTTTTTAGTTGAAATATTTTTCATTTGATATATTTTGATCATGTTTTCCTCTGCCCCAGTTCATCCCAGGTCCTCCCCACCTCTCTACCCACCCAACTTTATGTTCTCTCTCGTTGACAAACAAGCAAAAGATACAAAAGCAAAAAAAAAAAAAATCAAGAAACATACAAACAAACAACCCTCCAAACCCTCCAAAGAAATAGAAACAAAATTTACAAGCAAAAGACTGATAAAACAGAGGCTGTGGCAGCACCCACAAGACCTGCAAAGATCAAGACAATGTCCTTACATTTAATGCATGGCTCCAGTCCTTCCCTAACCAGCTCAGGGGCAAGGAAATCTTTCTTCTGAATGCTCAATCAGCAACAGGTCAACCTAACTGATGACTATAATCAAGTTTTTTCTGAACCAAACCCATGGGTTCATTCCTGGAAGAACATTAGAAGTTTCTTGGGGAGGAGCATTCATGTTTGGAAGTAGTTATTTGCCTTGCATGTTTTGAGATCTGAGGTTATTTTGGCTCCTTTCAAAGCTGATATATACCCCTGCCCCCCACCCACATCTATTAAAATGAGATGGTCAAAACAACATCTGTTGTAAATCAGCACCTCAGAAAATATTTTCTAGCACCTGCCACTTTAGCCAACAATATTGCTATAATATGGACTCTTAAAGCAAGGGGTTGCTTTTCTCTGTCTTTGACTCTCTCGCATTAGAACATAACATGGAAGAATGAGACATAAAGGCCAACGCTATCTGCTTCCCAGAATTGATGTGTAGGGTTCCCAAAAGTGCTTAAGCTTCACTCTCAGATATTAGTAATTACCAAATACATACATAGATACATCACCTGTCAGTGATGGACAGAAAGAGACAAGCTGATGAAAGAATGAGCAGAGAAGCCAAAGAGGATTGCCCAAATCTACTAGATATTTTAATAATTAGAATTTGATACAAAATAATAGATTTGTCAGACATCTGTTAAGATTAAAGATGCTAGCAACCTTTTTCTTGAATGTACCACCTTATTTTCAGTTTTTACCATACAACTATAAGGATGTGGCATTGTGCCTTGTCTTCCAGGAAAGAATTCAAATATATTAATAATTAGAATGGGGGAGTACTTTGGGAACATTATAATTATTCCTCTCTGACCTTCACTGGATCATGTAGTTCTTATACCCAGATATGAAGGCACCCCTTTTCTCTAAGGACCAGCTCTATCCACAGGAAAAAAATCTCACTTTTGCAGAGATTGGTTTTCTGACTCTTGTCTTCAGAGACATAAACAGTATCATCCTTGCCAGCATTCTTCTACCTCTTGTCCCCCAGGGGGAAAATGTGTGGTATAAACTGTAATATCGAGCCAAGTCAGCCATCTCTTTATCCATTCAGATTACACCTCTAAATTATGCAGGGAATTCTTTTGAAAAGCATCTATCATCTATTGTACAAGCATTACCAGAAATGAAAATGAACTCATCTGTATGAAAGCTCTGATTCACAGCTTCTCATGCTCCTGTGGTCTGCTCAGGTCCTTCTGCCTGCAGACTCTCCATGCAGCATGCGGACATTTGTATTCTGTTTTTCCAGTTAATATGCCAGAAGTGTTTTTATGAACACACTGGATAGATAAGGGACTCTCTGTTTTTATTTACCATTGATGAGATGCAGGGCGAAAGGTTTAGATCAAGACAGATTAAATTCCGGCTCTAGCACAGAATTGCTCTGTAGCTGGAGCCTATTGAACCACTTAAGCCTCCATTTTGTTCATCAGAAACACTTAACTATAGGACTGAGGTAAAAGCTCTTTGTTGTATTTTGGTATATAAATTTCTTGATATTGTGTTTGGTTCATATGTAGCACATTAATATTTTATTTTTTATTTTTATATGAATATTTTAATACATGGCTCTATCATAAAGTTTAATATAAAGCCATGTATGAATAATTAAAACTAAAGATGGAGTTCAAATAAACCTAACAAACTCACAAATAAACTCACTCACCTGAAGTCACCAACACTTAGATGGAAAAGTTTGAAGACAAATGAAATCCAACCTTCTTTGGAAGATGTGTTGAGTGAACTGCCTCCAATCAGCATCTAATATACATAAATAAATCTAGAAATACCACATGTTCCTAAAAGCTGCTGGAAAGCCCTGATGTCAAACATCAATTCTCCTGCTACCAGAACCTCAACTAAGACTGTACAGACATTGTCAACTAAACAAATACATTTATTTGTTTTATGGTAGTTGTTTTTTTTTTTAAAAAAAAAAAGTATAACTATATCATTTGCTCCCTTTCTTCCATCCAGCATCTCCCATGCAACCCTCTTGCTCTCATTAAGATTCATGGATTTTTCTTTGTTATTGCATACATATGTGTATATGCATTAATGTCCCTAGATATATAAATAATACTTGCTCAGTAAGATGTATAATGTTACTTTTATGTATGTGATCTCAGGACTGTCCACTTGGTATTAGATAACCAACTGGGTGTTTTTCCCCGGGGAAACATCAAACACATTTTTTAGGCATTGCTCTCCAGTAAGAGGAAAGGAAGGAGGAAACCCATTAAGTGCTACGATAGTTAACATAGTTACCATAGTAACTTCATAGTTACAGTTGGCAAAATCAGAGAATTGTGAAGTTTCCATCAAGATCCCACAGCTGGTTTGTGGTGACACTGGATTCAAATGCACTGTCTGTGCATTCCCAACATCCTTGTTATTTCAGCTAGAATTTAACTCAGTACAAACCAGATACCTGCTGACTATTCACTATGTGTCTTGTCTTGTGTAAGGGTGTGACAGTGAACAAGTGAAATGAAGTCTTTGTGCTCCTGGGTTTGTTGTCTGTGGGGAAAACAGATGTGGTAAAGGTGAGCCAAACATGATGTGCACGTCACATATGATAGTGTGCACCCAGGATCATGTTTAGAGGAGGAGGAAGTGGGAGCCTCTAAACCCAGCCTCAGAGTCTAATCACTTAGTGAGCTAAGCATGCTTAAGCAGGCCAGTCTGAGAATGTTCTATGATCTTAATGAGAAATGTATGCAGTGTTCTAAACTGATGCATCAACAACCTTGGGGTCACTGCAGTATTCAAGGTTGGTACCTGCTTTTTATGTAGCATTTAATGCAATGGCAGCAGACTTACCTTTCTCATTAGGTTCTGCTGAGCATCAAATATAAAATTAGTGTCAGCATGTCTTTCTAGGAAGTTGACTAATTGAAAATGAAAAGATCAAACAATGGAGATTCATTATGGAGTGTCTGCTTAAAATGTGGAACTATGCCAAAAAATGTAGGCATATAGGAGAATCATGGGATAGGTTTAGCCTTTCCCTTGTGAAGTCTATAGACCTGATATAGGACCCCTTTTAGCCAATGAAAACCTAAGTCACATTTTCAAGAAATGAGGGGGGATCCCAGTATGTGGATTGAGCTTGGTGGGTCAGACAGTGAAGAAAGTGACCCCGGATTTCACAAGACTTGCATGTTTAAATGCTCAGAGTAAAATTCACTACAGACACAGTACTAGCCATGGTTCTAGGCCAGTGACAAGGCCTCCTAGACATATGTAGACTTGGTACTAGAGGCTGAAGCTAGAGGATATTGGGAAATGCAATCTCTGGGGCAGCTCATCTCCATTGCCTTTTATTCCCAATGTTCAGCATGCTGTCTGACAAACACTAGTTGCTTAATTAGCATCCACTGAGTGGTTATATAGAAAGATGCTGCTTTAGTTGAAAGGGGAAATAGCAAGACATATGCAGTTGTCCAAACATGTGACAGAATTTGAAACAAGAACAAGTGTAAACCACACGATCACTTTTGAATTCCAGTACTCAACCAGTGTTATCAGCAGGCAGTGGAGATGACTACACAAAAAGGTGATAGAAGAATCAGACGGTTTCTTAAGGGACAAGGAAATTGGGTTAGGCCTATCAGGAAAGGTTAGAGCCATGCCAACTCTCAGGGGCCACAAATTCAGATAGAAAGGAAGGGCAGACAATTCAAAGGGTGAATCCAGTCACCCTGAAAACAATGACAAGAAGTGGGACTGTGGCTTTCATTGAATAATTTCACAAGCAAAATGAAATATACTTGGGGAATATATCCAAGGTGTGCATCGCCAGCTGGAGGCCTTCGGGACGGGCAAAAAGAGGGAAGTGCCTTCCAGGGTATTAAAACACAGGCCAACAACACTGGAGGAAGAGGGGCATGCAGGCTTGGCAGGAGTGCAAGACAATCATTTGTTAGGATGTAAAACAGCAGGAAAGATGGTCAGGAAAAAGAAAAAAAAAAGCTGTGTGCTGAACTTGGAGTCTAGGTAGGAGATGTGAGACCTGAGACTTACAGAGAAGGCTAGCATGCCAGGTTGCTCAGAGAAACTTCAGGGATCATTGAAGTTCCTTTCCAATTTGGGCTCCTGGATCAATTCTGCTTACCTCCGAGACAAAAGTTACCTGATACAACCCTGAGAAAATGTCTGTTCTAGAACTTTTGAACCGTTTGCTAGAAGCTTCTCTGGTGTAGTCCCTGGTTTCTGTCCCCAAATGGCATGTGACAGCTGGGGCCTTGCAGACAGAGGGATGGCTCAAAAGCACTCCTACCTGGTGCAGGAGACTTGTCTGTATTCTGTCAATCATGTTTTAAATAAATGCTGATTGGCCAGGTAGGAAGTATAGGTGGGTCAACAAGACAGGAAGTAGAGGCACGGCAATGGGCAATGAGAATGTCTGGGAAGCAGGAAGCTTCCCTGGCATTCCTGTGCAGACCACCAAGGAGGCAACAATGTAATCTGCCCAGCTGAGAAAAGGTACCGAGCCATGTGGCTAACATAGATGGGTTAATATAAGTTATAATAGCTAGTAAGAAGCCTGAGCTAATGGGCCAATCAGTTAATAACCTAATGTAGACTCTCAGTGTGATTTTCTTTGGGGCTTGCCGGCTGTGGGGTACTGGGCGGGACACAAACCCCAACGAGCAGGACCCTCATGTTACACCTACCCCCCAACACGCACACACACACACACACACACACACACACACACACACACACACTTACTTTAGTTCAGGATTTAAATTCCTATCCACTGAGCAATCAAAGCCATGGTTCCCACAGTTACTAGTGGGACCATGCATGGCCAATATTTATTCTGTTGCTGAGGAGGGGTTTGACTCATCCTCCAAGTGGTAATGAGCAGATGTAATTCAAGTGTTATGTAAAATAAGCTTTTTTAGAAAGTAAGTGGCCAGCCACTGAAGGTTTAGTTAAAGAGCAGCACTTTCCAACCAGGGCCTTTATGCAAGGGTTCCCTGTGTGCAGATCTCTTCCACAGAACCAGCTCTGTCTCCGGTTATGGAAGGGGTGGGTTCTCCACTGCCCCTCACGCTGCCACACTCATATGCAACTATGGGTTATGTGGGAGAGATTCTTTAGTCATTTTTGCAAGGGTGAGAGAAAAATGGTGAGTGAGGCATCCGTCTGCTGGATGAAATTGAAGTGTGCCTAAAAAAATCTATAGTCAAGGGAAGCAAAATCTAATGCACTATCTTTTTAATTTAAAAATAAGAAAAATTGCACAAAAAATACTATTAATACTGATTTTAACTGTCGCATCAATATTTAAGTATTTTTAAAAAAATAAATTTTGGAGTGCGTTTTTGAAATAGGATCTCTCTCTGAGTCCAAGATGTCTTGAAACTTGTGGTGATTCTCCTGCCTCAGTTTCCCAAGTCCTGAGATGAGTGTGCCACCACAGTGCATTTTTTCTAGGTTATGGAATTTCTGGTGCCTATTTGCACTTGGTTCTCACACGCAGGCGCGTGGCTCACTTCTGCCACCCTTCCCTTGACTCTAAAGAAGGGAGAGTAGAGTCGGGGTGGAGAGCCCACTGTGGCTGTGGGCAAAGGAGTCGGTTCAGCTTTAGTCATGGAAGATTATAAACAACATGGAGTATTTCAGGAAGCATTGTGAGATGGTGCTGGTGGGACAGAACACGTTGGATTATTAACTTTATCAGGGAGTCTAGTCAAACATCACCAAAGGCTGTCTTTGTATTTTCTAAGTGGCTCTCCTACGAACAAGTGACCCCACAACACTTGGAAAATGAAGCCCCACCCCAATTTTCTGAGCCTGTCAGGCAAACAGCAGGTAATATCCAAGAGCGTTCAAGTCTTGCTTAGGAACTGCAGTGAAGATGGGGCTGTCAGATAGCCCGTGCGACATGCTGCCACATGGGAAGTTGGGAATAGTCATGTGTGCCGCGAGTCTTGGGTAACTGTTCTTTCTCTAATCAGTTCACTGCCAGGAAACTCCATTGGCCTCCTTAAGGGCTCAGTAACTGACCGCCATTTTGCTAGTGTAATCCCGTAGTAAGATTTCCCCTTAGATAGTGGAGTCTGCTGTTTTTAACTTATAATCAGAGAAGGCCTTTATCTATCACACTGGGACAGGTGACCTCAAGAAACTCTTGAGCTCTCTCTGGTCTCCCTGTTCACAATGAGTCACCATGTAAATATTTAGAAATTTAAAATGTTTCCATTTGGAAATAATATCAGACTTACAGAAAAGTTACAAAACAGAGTTTCTCTATCTCTTTGGCCCATTGTCCCCACTAAGAATTTATATAGGCAGAGTACTATTATCCAACTTTAGGTTTTCCTGTAATTTTTCCCATTACTGCTCTAAATGTCCATTTTCTGGTCTGTGAGCCAACCCAAGGGCCCACTGTTTCCTAAAGCCTCTCCCCGGTCTGTGTCACTACCTCAACCTTCACCAACTTTTGGAACTTAACTTCTGAGGACACTAATCTAGCAACTACTTTGTCCTCCTCAGTCTGGTCTCCTTTACCAGCTCGCTGTTAGGTGAAAGTTGTCTGGGCAAGGTTTCCAGGGACCTGCTAGGCCCTTCTCAGTGTATCCTACAGCAGCGCATGTGATTGACGCTGGCTCGTCCATTTCCCTGCTTGCGATCCCTCTTTCTTCACTTGGCTAGTATCACATGCAACGCTATGATATGAATATAGGAGTTTTCATCCGTGGCTTCCTCCATTGGTCAGGACACAGAATCTGAGGCTTGTCACAGAAACTCAAAACCCCCTTTCTGTTGCTGTGCATCAGATACATGAGCTTATGGAGGCCATTCTCATTCAATCCACCACACACCCCACTAATTCTATCTTAGAGTGGGCCATAATGAAATTCCCTTAGGTCCGCTTCTCTGATAGCAGAGATGAGACCTCCATTCTAGGTCTGCCCTCCAGCTCCAAGGAAGATATGCAGAAGTGCCCAAACTCACAGGCCAGTGCTTATCTCTACCCAGGCCAGTGGCCCTCTTGCCTGTGTGATACTATCTCCACAAAACGCTACAGGCCAGGATTAAGAGAGTTTCCAGACTGCTGAGTACACAGAAGGTTCTAGAGTAGGGGTTCTCAACCTTCCTAATGCTGTAACCCTTTAATACAATCCCTCATGGTGTGGTGACCCACCCAATCGTAAAACTATTTTGTTGCTACTTTATAAATTTGCTATTGCTATGAATCACAATGTAAATATATGACAAGCAGGATATCTGATATATGACCAGCAAATGAGTCATGACCCACAGGTTGAGAACTGCTGTCCTAGAGAATGAAACTCCCAGACGGGGTCCAGAAGCCGAAAGCCCATTCTCCCATACCTTGCTATATGGATCCATCACCCCCTTTAATAAGCCAGAAAGCACAAGAGCATTCCTGAGTCCTGGGAGCTGCTCCAGGATATTAATTGAGTCAACGGAGGATGTTGGGTAACCCCAATTGATATGGCTCAGTCAGAAGCACACGAAAAGCAACTTAAGTCTTGCGATTCAGAAGTTCGGACAGACAAGGACTGGAGGATAACATTCTACCTCTAGATAGACTGATGTGGGAGTGTTCTCCTGTATTTTGTATTACTCTTATTGGTTGAATAAAGAGCTGCCTGGCTAATAAGATGGGTCAGCCCTTAGGTGGGCAGAGTAGACAGAACGGAAGTTCTGGGAGGAGAAGAAAGGAAGTGAGCCAGACGCCACGAGCCACCGTCGCAGATGGATGCAGGTTAGACCTTTCCCATACATCACCACGTGGTGACTTACAGACTTTTATAATGGGTTAGTTTAATGGTGAGGGCTAGCCGGGAAAAGGCTAGTGATAATAAGCCAGGCAGAGTTTAAATGAATACCGTCCTCACGTGGTTATTTTGGGTGCAGGCGGCCAGTGGCTGGGGGATTGGGAGCCTGGCGGCTGGGGAACACAACACACACCTCTCTCCCCTATTTACAACAATAGACAGGCTCAGAATGAGAGGATACCCAGTTGGAGTTTGTGGCATGAATTATTGCTTACCTAGTCTGTGGAGACCTACCCTGCAACCTGGAGTCAAAAGTGCCCTGTGTCCTGAGAGTACTGTAAGAAAAATTGGAGCCAGAGTTTGTTTTCTACTAATCATGGCTGCCTGGTCCCTCCATTCTGAAGTTAGTGTTTTACCCTACTGTGAAAAAATACTTAAGGAAAATCCTTCAAGACTCCTCAGATATTCTGCTTCTCATATGTTTGCTCATGTCTTTAGGACCTATTGTTGGTTCTTCCCGTTAACAATGAATATACTGGTACTCACTTAATGATCAACTTCTATATTGTCATTAAGGGCCAAGATAATCCCCACGTCAAATCTGCCTTTCCCACACCTGTAAGATCAGATATCTGGAGGAGATGTAGTAAATCGCAAATCCCCTATCTCCACCCTCCCTGTTCTCTAGGCTCTTTTCTTTTTCTTTCTTTCCTTTTTATTTTTTTTTGTGTGTGTGACCTTCACAAGATTTGAAAATCCTCAGAACCCATAGGGAAGAAGCCATCACTAATCAATAAGCATTGTCACAGGAAATGAGCTATATCCCCCCTCCATGGCCTAAGGTTGGATGTTCAGTTTGTCTTCAGATCAATACAACCCCAGAAGGCAATATTTTTCACCAATTCTATGAAGTCCATGGCACATCATCAGATTCAGAGCCACTGGGAACATTAGCTTTGGGGGTTTTCTGGTTTGGGGTAATCCCTCTAGATCCCTGGCAGTGGTATGAAAGTAGACTTCTGTGAACTTGTTCCCTGGGAAATGTATTTTCAAACACTAGCCATCATAAATGTTTATCTACTTTATTTTTTCTTTAAATACTTGCTTCCTGGTTGATTTCTAGGCCCAATAACCAAACATTCCATTAAATTTCTGCCACTCAGACACAATAGGTGTAAATAATCTGAAGTGTATAGGTAACAATAAAACCTTACAAGCCAATTAGGAATGCTTTGAGTATCTACTGCTTTTGATTTGAATATGGCCCATTTAATTACAGACTTAAATAAATGTTTAATCAAGGCAGTTACTTAGCAATTGTCTCATAAAATTCCTAAGAAGTCAACCTCTGACACCCGGGAATTGGTATAAGTGAATTCCAAGACACCACAATTGGTACAATGGTTTTCATAAGCCCAGGGGATCTTGAATGCTCCAGAGGAGTCCATGAAAAAGCAGCATGACATTTCCCTCTAGGATCCCCTGATGGACTGAGCCCTGGTGCTGAAAACTGTACCCAGAAGCAACATGTGCTGCTCCACGGTAAGGCTCTTACCAGCCCCAGATGGAGCAAAGCATCTACCACCATCACCAGCTCTGGCCTGGAGCTTGCCTTCCAGGCTAATCAGGCTACAGTTTTCCCAGGGCTCCATCCCTGTCTGTCATTCCCACAGCAGGCCACTTAGCCCTTTACTGGCCTTAAAAGGACTTCAGGTTTGTTTCCAAAGCTGCCTGCAATAGTAGAGAGCACAGAAGGAACAAGGGATACTACGGAAGAAGGAAAGTGTCACAGAGGGCAGGTTATAGGCCTGGAATGTGCTGGGTCTTTCCATGGGCATTCATTACTGCAACCCTGACATGGCTGGGGACTGGTCCTATTTTCAGTGAGAGCTTTGATGATTTTCCAGGACTCTCAAGGTAAAAAGAAGCAGAGGTAGGATTTCTCCCCTACCCTGGTTATTGGTGGCACCATAGGTCAATTACTGCACATGTTGAGAAATGCCCAACCACTAGTGGAATAAACCACGAGTTTATCCATGTAAACTCCAAACTACGATCACTGACCTCTAGGGCAAGAATGCTAGAGGAACGGCAATGTCAGTGTGCAGGAGTGCGGGGGAAAGGGAGAGGCTGTGAATTTGGGGTGAGAGGAGAATTCTCCTCTTGGAGTTTTAGTTGGAATGGTAATTCATTGCTCTCTGAGGCTTAGCTTCCTCGGTAGCATAGAGAGCATCATGGGCCCCATTTCAGCAGGTGACAGGCACAGACAAACAAGAGCTGTGTCATCCTTTCAGAAAAGCCACCCCAATAGCGGGGGAGGGCACATCACACCATGGAAGTGCAAGAAGAGTGAAGGGGGAGATAGGGTCTAGGGTTCCCAACCAGGCAGCTTTAAGTCTGGCTACCATGGGCTGCTCTATAGGATGCCTCCCAGACAAAAGAATTTCATCAAGCCTAGTCTCCCTGGAAGGGGGCAGGTAGGTTAAAGGAAAGCCCTGCTGCTTTGGCAGGGTGGTATTGATTCCTGGGAATTAGATGGTAATGGCAAGAGGCAGCAGGGGTCACTCTTGACCCTCTTACAGGCAGGTTAGCCAAAGCCTGGGCTCTCTGAGAAATGGGAGTAGAAGATGAGGATAAAACGTAAGAACTAATAGATGGAAGTAAAGGAGGCCATGGTCAGACACGGGCTCCTGCCTGGAGCCCAACAGTGCAGACCAAACAGTCAACAGCACTGAGCGTGTAATAATAATAATAATAATAATAATAATAATAATAATAATAATAATAATAATCCCTAAAGAGATCCCCCCCCAAAAAAAAGAACACAACAAAAAGACTAGGAGAGTCAGAACTTACTTTCTTTCTTTCTTTCTTTCTTTCTTTCTTTCTTTCTTTCTTTCTTTCTTCAAGATAGGGTTTCTCTGTGTTGCTTTGAAGTCTGTCCTGGAGCTAGCTCTTGTAGACCAGGCTGGCCTCAAACTCACAGGGATCCGCCTGCCTTTGCCTCCCAAGAGCTGAGATTAAAGCCCGAGTGGGATTTTTCCTAATGTTGGGAAAGAACATTGTCTGGTCCACAAATCCTTAATAAAAAACAATTAAGTTCTTTAAAATGAATTGACTAAAAAGTTGATTTTGACAAGACAAGAGGTCTCATGCACAGCAGTGGGGAGCTGGGCTTGTTTGGACCCCTTTGCCAATCATCTCCAAAGAGAGCAAAGAAAATGGTCCTCCAGCACCAGATCATCCTTGGGGAGATTCTGGGTCCTGTCATTCCTTGCTTGAGTGGGCCTGTACAGCACACAGCACACCTTCCTTCCAGGAAGCCTCAGGAGACATTCAGTGCTGAAGTGACAGCAGCAGAGGCAATCATAGCTGGTCTCTACCTCAGGTCACCACCACCCTGCAGCTGACAGCTAGTCCTCAGAATATGACCACACAAGTGTACAATACAATACAGCAGGTAAGTGGCTCCCAGGACCACAGCAGAGGAGAGGAGGAGGATTTGAGAAGGTTCCCCACAGACAGTGACATTTATGTGACTTCAGAACTAGCCTTAGGTAGGATTTAGCTAAACAGAGAGAGACAGCCACTTCTAAGCGATGCCAAGAGGCATGGAAACCAAGAAAGGGAACACAGGACAAACTTGGGACTGGAGCAACAGGGTGGCATGGGGTGGGACTGGCCTGTGATGACTTGGAGGGTGAGGCTTGTACTGGGAGCATCCATTCCTCAAGCATGACTGGGGAGAGATGAAGAAGAATGTAACCTGGAAGAGTTGGTACACCAATACCATCTCAGAATACATGCAGGAAAAATGTGGAATTGTTGATAACCAAGTTTTTAACTCTCCCTGGGGATGGGGGTGAGAGCAGATGAAGTGAGAAAACTCTGAAGATCTCTAAAGTTAACAGGAATATGGGGTCCTCCCCACAGAGGAGGAGTGGGGATGAGGAAGAAAGCCCTGGGTAAGAGAAGCTGCACGTGCAGAATCCACTCCCCCCCCAACCCAGGGTTGAAACTGATGAGATGCCAAAGGCTCCTGCTGCCCCTGCACAGGACTGGCATCCCCACCTTCCAGGCACAGTCAACAGACTAAAAAACCTGTGTCTTTAAAAGATACTGTGAGACAGGACTTCAGTTTGCATTCCAGATGGGTCTTGAACTTGCAGGCGAACCCCTGCCTCTGTCTGCCCAGTGCTGGGATTAGAGGGATAGGCCACCACACCTTCCATTTTTCCTAAACAATGATTCTAGGCATCCCTAGCTCCATGCCTCAGCTATAGACACCCCTTTTCCATTTTGAGAATACAAACTCATCTTTACACTGGATTGCTATGTGAAGTATAAAATGGTCACCCTCCTTTCTCCTTATGGAGTGGAATGCAGAAATGAAAACCCTGGTTTAGGAGAGGAGAAAAAAAAAAAACTCCATCCAGTTCAGGTGCAAAATTGAATTGTATGAATTCCTCAGAAGGCTTTAAGGTACAGAATGAGTCCCTGGGAAGCCACCTTTGGGGGTCAAAGGAGCTGACAGCACAACTTGCTTGGTGACAAAGAAAAGGGAATTAGTGGAAATAGAAGCAAGGCTGCTCATTCCTCATCTGAGCAGGCCCCTTTGATATGCTAAGTGCAAGTATGGCAGCTGTGTGAGAAAATTTAACACTATCGTTTAAATAGATAATAATTAAAACCCTCTACCCAGGCTAAGACAGTTTGCCCTGAGTCACAAGCCACCCAGGCTAACAGAGAACTGGGCAGGCCTCCTGGGTGGGGCTGTAATTACTCCAACAGTGACAAGGGAAGATAAGCATCCCTTTCCATTCTCCTCCAAACACAGGTGGCGGCCCCAAAGGGAAGCCTGGCATCCCATCCAAAACGCTAACTGCCTCACGTCTACACCAGCTTCCTCCCCAGAAATAGTTCCAGGCAGTGGGCACTGTCTAAGCCTGGGCTGGGGTCAGGAATTGCTGCATGGTATCCACTAAGAATCAGTAATAACTGGCTGTTCTATTATGAGGACAGAGGCTTCAAATAAGCAGAAGGAAAATTCAGGACATTTGCTCCAGGTGACCATTCTAAATACGTGCCCAAAGTCCAAGTGTTGAGGAGTTGGCACATGGGCAAAAAAAGCATGATGTCCCGTGGTCTGGGTTCCTTCCCTCCCTTCTTTCAAACTGACTTTGAATGTGAGCATACAAAGTAATGGGTCTCCCCTTCAAGCCTGTGTGTTAGTACATGCTGTACCTGTTCAGTCCACTCCCCACCCCCGTGGCTCTCCCACCTCCATCTCCTTCCCTCCCCCAGTTAATCACACCTGTTTTCCTATTACAAACATTCCACTACCCTCTCTATCCCCCAGCTTCCTTAGGATCTGGTCCTCCCTCATCACGGTCCCCCTTTTACCTTTGTAACCTTGAGCACATACATGAGCATAAATATAAAGTGATACACATGTATATATAATTTTAAACTTGGGTTCTATGTATGAGAAAGTACACGTACTCATCTTCCTGAGTCTGGCTTATTTTGCTTGACATAATGGTTTCTAGCTGCATCCACGTTCCTCCAAATGTCATAGTTTCAGTTTTTTAAAGTGCCTGCATAAAATCCTGTTGTTCCTACGTCTGGATTTTCAAAGTCAGGTCTCTGTGTGCTCCACATCACTGCTAACCCTGCCAAAATAAATTGCCAAGTGGGATGAATGGGTTAGAAGCCTTTGTTTTCTATCCTGTGGCTTATTAAATGAATACTGGATAGGGCTCTTGAAACAAGGAGGTAAAGAAGTGAGAAGGAGTCTTAGCTACTCCTCTAGGTCAGTGGTTTTCTACCTGTGGGCCTTTGGGGAGCACTTCTCAGATATTTACATTACAATTCCCAACAACAGAAAAAGTACAGTTATGCAGTAGACAAAAACAATTTTATGGTTGGGGGTCACCACAAAATGAGGAACTGTATTAAGTGGTCACAGCACGAGGAAGGTTGAGAACCACTGCTCTAATTCGAGGAAATATTGAAGAACAGTAAAATGGGTCACCTTCCAGTGTGCTCTTCAGCCTGGCAGCATAAAAGTCACCTAGGCACTTGAGAGAAACAAGCCATCAGGTATCAGATCCCATTCTCCGGAACTGATGATCAAACCGCGCTTCAGTGATCCTCCAGATCATCAGAGTGCAAGCTTAAGATTGAGACCTTCTGCACCAGAGCCATGACTCTTGGTCTGCCCTCCATTACCCAGCAAACTTCTCATTGCATTGCCTCCTATGGTCCCTTAGCAATGAAATCACAACACATGGCCTGGGGCGTCAGCATTGTCATCTTTTCAAAAACTCCCCAGGTGAAGTTGGCCCTGAGAATCACAGTCACCGAGAACAAGAGAGATTTCAGTTAGATCGTTTGGGATTTCTGATTTGCGGTCTAGCTCAGTGTGCTCATAACTGCAGGGTTGTAGAAGAAGATGTTCAGCAGAGACACATTTTTACCTTCATAAACTGGAGGTGTGGTGTGAAGCTCACCAGATCAGAATCGTGCACCAACTCAGTGGTGATAAAGATCTCTGGATAACTCATCCACTAGACAGCTGCTTATCCTGAGAGAGGAGTGGGCTAGTCTCTAGTCAGACCACATTACCAAAGGGACTTAGACTGTGAAGGTGACACCACACCTCCTACACACTGAGTCCAGGAGGTACTCAGTTACTCCTACTCCCTGTAGGCTTTGATGCCCTGAGTCCTGAGTCTGGGAGTGACAGCAGACTCCTCTCACAGGAAGGAGGCAGGGTCCACAATGCTACTGAAGCTGCAAACCAACGACGATATGCAGAGCAGACCTGGAAGTGCCATTCCCCTGCGGTGGATGGAGCTGCAACAGCTACCGTACAAAAGAACTGGGCACTACCTATATCAGAAATAAGAGGACTAGGAACGCCCATCATAATTGCGCTTCCCCAAACCGTGAATTCCCAGAAATCTATGACATTTTCCATAATGAAATGTAAAGAACCATTGCACATTGGCTATTCACAAAAAGGGAAACATTCACTAAAGTATTTCTAAAGAAATGAAGAGCCAACTCCCATGTCCTTACACTGTAAGACACCCCGTCCCCCAATACACATACACACACTTAAAATAACAATAAATAAGGACCAAATGATAAAGCCCAGTGCCAACTGGAGAGCTGGCAGGTAGATGAACTGAGAAACACTGTCAGTCTGGTCTCATCTCTGGAAGGACTGTTGAGTATTCAAGCCCTCGGGTCCATCTTCTCTTTCCAAGGCACAAGGATATGGAAAGGAAGGAAACGGCACTGCTCTTGTGTCTTCATGCCCATGACTGCACAGACCACATAGTCTGATGAACCTCAGCTTGGATTACTTTGCCTGGCCTTAAATATTAATTGATTATGAAGCTCAATGTTTTTCATGAAATAGAATAACAAACCTTACTACTTGGGGGCAGATTAATAAGACTGCATGGATTGCAGTACCTAGAAAGCAGTAAACAGCGAGAGTCATAATTGTTTTTAACCTTTGAACATCAGTTAAGTTTCACTGTCCTTGCAAATGCTTCCTCGATGACCACCCCATACCCTAGTGCCCCCACATACACACTTAGCCATTCCTAGGGAGGTCTAGTACCTTTAGCACATGTATAGTTTAGTCATGACATTACATGTTGTCTTTAGATTTTAAAGACATGTTTATTCCATATATTCAATGAAATAGCTTGTGTTTGGGACCCATGTCTAAGCAAGGAATTTTTTTATTTTCACACATACTTTAGATGTATAGTATGAAAATCATTTTAGACAATTTTTTAACCAGAGTATGAACTTTTTAACCAAAAATGGTTATAATTTAAAGATCACCATTGATTATATAATAAATAATTGGTAATAATAATAACTTCGGCATGAAACAAGATTTTTTTTAACCTATGTCCTTAACACGTGTGTTTTGAAGTTTTCATCTTGGGGGCATTTCAGAGTTGGGATTTTAAATTGCAGATGCTGAGCCTACATATTCCGGTTGCTTTTTTACATTTCTGTAATGACATTCTTGAGGAGCCATTTCATGCTCTGTATCCCCAACGCCTAGCACACACTTGATGCACCTTATATATTCCTGAGTAAATGAATGAATGGCAGATGGATGGATAAATGCAGCAAGCTTCTGCTTTCACCCGATAATCAGAAGACTGCTAATTAGGATGGTAAGGACAGGAGGAAGACATAAGAAAAATCACACACAGAGAGGTTGATAAGTATGGCTATGAGATCTGAGCAGTACAGAAGCATCCCCTTGCAAAGGTCTAAAGTTACAACTTATCACAGAACAGAGTTCATTCAGGAGGCTCTTTTTTGAGAACACAGTGCTGAGGAGTAACCTTTGCATACTCAGTAATGACCTCTTGATTATTTGGGTCTAAGTCTTCTGAGTGCAGCCCCACACAAGGGCAGGGCAGAGTGAGATCTTTCCACACAAACTTAGGCCAAACCAAGCAAGAACCCATCCCTCCCTCTTGAAGTTCTTAGAGTCTGAGTTGTGTCTCGGCGCCACCCCTCTGCCTACACCACTCTTTCTAGGGTGCTGTAGGAACTCCTTCAGCCTTTAAGTGTCCAGCCCACTTGGGTGTGGCTCATATACCATAAATGCCTATGAAAGAGGTGGTCTGAGACACCAAACTCAAACCCCTCGGGGTGAAAGCCAGTGAGCTTATTCTGTTGGCCATACGGGCATAAGAAGCTCCCCTTGGCAGCCCTGAAAACTAGGGATACAAAAACAGACAAGGAGTGTGCAAACCACCTAGGAAGACTGTGATGATATTCATGCCCGCACTTGGGGGAAAACCTGTCCACCAGGACACAGGATAGCAAAATGTACACTTCTGACTGCTGTCTATCCCAGCGTCATCATTCACAGCTACAAGGGATGCGTCACTGGAATAGTTGGCCTGCTGAGTAGGCGTTGATTTCTCTCTTTAGATTTCAAATGCTCTCCATCAGCATCAGTGTTTTACAACTTCATCAGCTGAGCCCAGATCTGAGCCCAGGGCAGCAACCTCATCCCAAGGACTCACCGCATCCTGACAGCTAAGGACCTCCAAGATGCTGTTGAGCAGTTCCACGCAGTACTTCTTCTCCATGACCTGGTGCTGACCATCGTCCCTCTGCTCCAGCAGCTCCTTTAGCTCCTTGGTAATGACAGGAAGCAGAATGTCCCGACATTCTGGAAGCAAAGTAGTGACAAGCATGTGGGCTTCCTGTTTAGTTCCATATATATGAATAGTAATATATAGTTTCCTTTATATATATATATTATGTATGTATACATATAGAAAACATATTGTTCTTTATCATTTCTCATGAAAACATTCAACTTTAAATTACAATAATTTATAAATAAATATAATGTGTCTATAAACTTACAGTACATATATCCTATTTGTAGTTTATAGTTACATTATTACAGAACTGAAATAACAATTTATATAATTTTTTCATTAGGTGATAATTAACAAATATATTTTCCTTATAAAAAGATTAAGTAGTAAGGGTTAGGTTACGATTTCCTTAGAATGTACTTCACAATTCTGGCTTCTTCCCTGTCCCTCATTCCCTAGCATCAACAGCTGTTTTATTTTGTGTATTTAAATATGTAAATACATATACATATATTCAAATGGTTCAGTATAAATTCTCCTAGTCTCAATTTTATCTTGAGTTTACTTTAATTCATATCATACTGTGGTTATAAACTCTCATGATCTTTGCGTATGACTTTTCATATATAAGCAGAATAAATCCTACAGTGTCCTTTGCCTATATCAGCTTTTTCAAAGTAAGGCATGCCTGCATGTGTTGCTTAGTTCCTTGATACCAATCACTTACCAATATTCCTTGGAGCAATTTTTATATTTCTGCATACAGCAACTATCTTAATTATTTAACTACTATAACATTCTCAAATCATGGATTTATTTTCTTATCTGGGCATAATCCTACTGTTAGTCACTCTTCAAATTACAAAACACCTCATGGAACAGCCTTCCCCTTGACTCCTGTGCACATTTGCTTTCTTATTAAATAAACTAGAACTTTCGTAAAGAAGAGGTTCTTTCCTGACAATGCTGTCTCAGGGTATTTCAGGAGGGTTCTAAAGTCTTACACAATTTTATCTCTACATTTCCCTTAAGCAAAACCTTTAAGGGAAAAAAAAATAGCTCCAAAGTTGTTTCAAACCATACACAGCCAGATGCCACTTGAGCTCAGACATGAATCATATACACCAGAATGTCATTTAAATTCAATCCAACAGCTAGATGTGGAATGTTTCCTTTCTCTTTTGAGGCACCAGGTTTCTAAAGGTACAGGGATGAGTGGTGGTTCTTTCCCATTAGGTACTTAAAGTCCAACCAAGGCAATGAACAGCAAAAAAGCCAGAAGCTAAATCAAGAAGATGAAAGAGGCCAAGCACAGTTCTTGTTGCACCCCTATCTTCTGGCCAGCATCTTGACTGACTCTGAGGAGGATGTCCCACCAAGGGCTCTAACCCCGAGAAGCTGTTGGAAGGTGCATACACTCCTTAGGATAAGGGCTGAACACTGGGTCCTAAATGGGGTGGTATCACGCATAAGACATCTCAAGGGATCATTTGTAAAGGTAACAGATGACATTACGAATTACTAACACATACTGAGTACTTCTAGTATACTCGGTTTAAATGCACCATTTGAAGTATTTGGCAAGAGTTAACTCGGTCATTCTTCCTGGTCGCTGGAGGCAAAAGCAGTATTATCTCCCCAATTTTGCTGATGCTTTGTGTACACAGGTAGAAAGTGATGGGTGGTCACAGCCTGTCCTCTGAACCATTACATGGAGATTCCAGACCTCATGGAGTCAGCCATCATCTGCATGGAGGAGGCCACATACCCTCGCCTCTGTTCCCTCTTCGGAACTACTCTAGCTCTGCTCTCCCTGAGGACTAGTTCTGCTTTCCCAGGGTCCATGAATGAGTCCTCTTTTGACTGCCTTTGTTTAGATATAACTTTTCCAAAGTAGGTTTTTGTTGATTACAGATCTAGAGAAGAAATATCCTACCTGTTTGTTTAGACATTTGTTTTAAATTCATTTTAAAAAAGAGTTATTAACTTGCAATTTGAAACTTTAGATTTGTTAGAGGAAATCACAGGTGTTAGGGTACATGTGACAGGAAGGCCAAGTAAGATCACTTCAGGCAGGAAGCCCTTCCCCAGAACGTGGGTAATTCCCACAACTTCAGGATACTCCATGACCCACTTAGGCCTTGCTGTTGTTCCATCATCTTTAAACCATCAGAAGATGAGCACCGTCCTGCTCTTCAAAAGCTAAATTTGCAAGTAAATTCACAAAATAGATCTACAGTGCAGCACAATGCCTTCCTCCCCTATAGCTGTCTGGACAAGAGAGTCACAAAAAAATGCCCCTTCGAGAAGATTCCTTGTCACTGCCACATATAGAACAGCTGGAGCAGCTGCAGAGCACAGAGCTGCCACTGTAGGGAGAAGAACAGGCGTGTTCACTGGCCCCTCACTGTTACACCAGATTCCTACGTCTGGCATAAAATGTATTCTGTTGAGGCTAAAGGTCTCCAAAGACTTTGAAGGAAAGTGGAAAAGACTGATTAAGAGTGGTCAGTTATCTTGAGTTTCAAATATGACTATGGCCGGGAATGAAGTGCTGGGTCGAGTGCGTACTTAGCATCCATGAGGTGCTTGGCTCAGTTGCCAGGATCCAAAAGAGAAAAGGTTAGGGAGCCAATGTGTTAGAACTTTGGGGACTCAAAACTTAAAAAGTCATTTGTAAAATGAAATCAACTAGGCCTGCAGTAAGGAGATGGAAAGTCAGTTAAGGCATTAGCCCTTTTGTTTAACTAACTTAGTCACACATTCATTCAGGGTCAATCATTGAGGATCCCTAGGTGCAGGCACTGTTCTGAAGTGGAATGGGATGATTGCAGCCAACCAACTATTAGCACCCAAGTCAAAGGAGATAAGATGCGTGCAGACGACAAAACAAGAAGACAGAAACACTGAGCTGGTTCCTCCCTACAGCACTGTTAGGAGCAGCCATAGCACAGATGGGGAGGTGCCTTAAAATTTCATTCTATTAGCATGCCATAGTATCTCCATCAGGTCCCATTGCAGAGATCTGCATCCAAGCAACGAGCCTGGTGAGACATTTTAAACACTAATGATCTCCATGGGAAGCACCTGGATTTCAAATCCTACCTAAAACTGAGCCACAGTGATACGTTCTCTTAAGAAGTCTGGTGATAAGCTCTCCATTTCTAGTGATGTTCAAATACTGGGTGGCTGTCTGCATACTGTGATAAGGAGGTGGAAGATCAGACAAAGGGTTGAAATGAGTTTTTGTTAAAGCCTCATCCAAAACTCTACAACCATGTAAAATACAAGTTCACAGAAGTGGCAGGAGGAAGGACAGGTGGACATTTGCACTAGAGTAGATCAGAGCCCTGCAGAAGTAGCACTCCATCCATCTGAAAGGGACTGGCTTTACATATTAGCAAGACCAGCATCCCTGGATGATGGAGGCTGCTGATGCTGAGACTCGGCAAGATTCTCATGGAGGAAGCCATCAATACTGCAGCCTATTTTGCAGAAAAGACTTTGTCTTCTTGTTAACTCTGATTTCTCAGAATGTCTGGCTCCCCTATTTGGGAATGAAATAATTTTTCTGGTTTGTAGTTGGAGCTGTGAAATTACATTAGCCAGTGACGCTTCAGGAAGCAGCATTTCTAAATCATTGCTTGATTGTCAAGCAAACAGACACAAATGGTTTTAGAGACAGATCTTGCAAAAACCTTAAATCAATCTTCGTAGGCAGAGATAATGAGGATCACAGACCAGCATCCCATGTGAGATTGCTGCCTCAGGTACCCACGCTGACAAAGGCTGGGCAATTTGCCATCAGATGTCAAGTCCAAATTGTAATTCAGACCACTCCTGAGGAGTCTGCATAGTTACTCAACTCTCTTGTATTTTAATCCCAAATTTCTTTTGTCCAAGTGACTACAGAGGAAAAGGCAACATTCCTAGGCTCAGTTTTTATTATTTTTTTTCTTCAAGAAAGTTTGGCCTATGGTGGGTGGTGTCACCTACCTGATCCCATATCCCTTTTGAAGTGGGATGTATCTTTTCGTGTGTTATCACCCAAGATCATCTTTTCCTTCATAGGTTCCTAACATCACCCTTTGAAAGAATGAAAAGGTGAGCCTCTGCCCTCTTTGAAAGACCACCTTGAAGAGCATTGAGCCAAAAATGCTCTGTGACCACAGTCACAGTCTAAGCTCCAGAGGAAAGCATTCCATATCTGCACATGACATCTTCCCTCAAGTCTGTCCTCTTTGACTTCTCAGAGTGAAGAAGTCACCCCATCAAAGTCAACCAAGTAAACTGGGGTACCATCTTTGGTTCTATCTCTTTCTCAGTATCAACATCCAACCTGTCATGAATCAGCTGCTTCCGTGTTCTAGGTCACATGTCCTAAGTTATCTCTCTTCTTTCTGTGCAGTCAATGCAGTGCAGAGATTCATATCCCAGGATATCTTACAACTCTTGGTGCAGCTACAGATCCTTTGTGAGACCCTTTCTTCACCTCGCCAGTTGCATCTTCACCTTCCTCTCCACCACACCCATCACTGTCCTGTGCTTCTGGATCTCTGCACATTGCTTCCTTTGCTAGGAATGCCCTTCATTTGACTGATCCTTGCCTTCTAGGTCTGAACTTAGAGGTCAAATCCTCTAGGACAGCTTTCTTAGTACTTCCATTCTGACTGGGATGACTGTTGCCTGTGTCCTGGAACACACAGAATGTGTTTCTGTCTTGCCAGGAATTACATTATGCCATTAGCTTTGGAACTGGATAGACAATGTGATTCTTACTGATCGCCCCAGGAAGAAGCCGAGGTCCAAATGAGGACAACAGAAGCTAATCATCATGCATTCTGAACTTCTTCCCATTAGATCATCATCCTTCCAGATTTTTGGGAGGTACCAGTTCTATACCAACACAAGGCCACTGTTTTTGCACTCACTCCAGGACAGAGTGGGTGTCATCAGGAGCCTCTGAATACAGTGCTCATTCCAGGACAGGGTGGGTTTCATTGGGAGCCTCTGGATATAGCGCAATATACACACTAAGAAATTCTGACCCTTCTCTTCTGAAAATGCAAACAAATCTCCCATAAACTAAGAAGGTAAGGCTGGCATCTCATGTTCCCAATAGAGAAACGTTTGCTAGTCTCTGATCTCAGGTATGTCTCAGTCTATCGTGTGGGGGAATCTGGGGAACAGTCAAGAGATGGGTGAACTCAGAGAAGGCTTAGACATGCACATGGTTGTATGTTGTCCATGTTGCATGGTTAGCCAGCTCTGTAAGCCTGGCTTGGTGTCTGGACCTGAAATTTCATTCCAAGCCAGGCTTTCACATTGTCACCAGCCTAGTTAATTGTCTCTTCGATCCTGGTCAATATTTCATGGACTTTAAGGTCAACCTCATTGGACTTTGGCCAAGTTCCTATTGACTGGGAGGCAAATGCAGCTTAACTTAACCCTCTTGGGAAACCTGACGGCTTATGGCTGTCAAGGCTGGCTCTGCCTCCTCAGTGTGTTTTGGCACACCGGGAAAGCCCTTGATTAAAATTCCAGCTCTGCTGCTCAGGATTGAGCACAGTAAGCAGGGCTCTGCTTCCCTTAGCTGCCTTTTCCCCTTGGGCTCACAGACCATCTGCAGATGTGAAAGGCCACTTGGCTGGATTGGCTACACTAGAAGGAGGCACTCCATAGACACAGCACGACTCTGACAGTCAGCAATTTGTTCTTCCAACCTCCCTTCTGCAGCCAGTGTGTCACAAAGCAAACATGTTCCACCCACTGAGGGAAATCAATAACTACCCACAAACTTTATATTCCAGATCAGGTTACAAACAAGCCTTGGGTGATTCTACGAACATCTCCCCCAACTCATTTTTCAGCGGCAACTCAAAAATCACTCCAGAAGACACATCTAATTACAACATCCAGATCATCACTCCCCTCTCCAGTCCTGGCCATGATGGATATCTCCCCACTTTGAACCTACAGGCCAAAATATGCCTCCCCAGTCAGACAACAGAGACTATTTAGAGCTCGTAGTGAAGAAGAAAAAGAAAACCCTGGATGCTGATAGCAGTAATGCAATAATGCAGGAATTTGCAGACAAACAAGTCAGGCCTTTATTGTAAGATAGGATACCAGGCCCTTTTGTCCTGTGACAGGATGCAGGATGTGAGTCAGGATATCTATAGCCCGCCATCTGGTCTCCAGCTAAGGGAAGGAGGAAGAGATAAATCCCCTGGGCAACCCCCTCCTTGGTGATCTAGGTAAAAGGCCAAGAATTTGCCACTCAGCAACCCCTTCCTTGGTGATCTAGGTAAAAGGCCAAGAATTTGCCACTCAGCATGAGTTAGCAGCCTTATTTGAATTGACCAATGGAATTTCCTGTAACCATGCATCTCGCTTCTGTACCCGCGCTTTTTGCTCTCCTATAAAAACCCCTCGCCCCAGCCTGACAGCGCGCAAGTCCTCCGAAAGACTTTGTCGCCCCAGGTACCTGTGTATCCAAATAAAACCTCTTGCAATTTGCATCTGTACCAGTGGTCTCGACTGATCCTTGGGCACGGGGTCTCTCCCGAAGGAAGGTACTCCTCGGGGTTCTTTCATTAGCACTCAGCAAAGGCTAAAATAGCTTCAGAAATCTTAGCAGAAGCAGATCTAATTAGGCAACAGTGGACCTTCCAGAAGAGACAGGATACTCCAGCTATATTCTGGACACCCACTGACACTGCAAAAAAAAACCCCTGCAACTTTGATTACATATGTTTAACATTCAAGGCTTATAAACTTCTATTCCATATATTTTATAGTTAACATGAAATGGGTTTTTTACAAGCAAAAGTCCTTTAATGACTGGATATTCCACAAAGCAGCACAGACATGGTAGGAAGGGTAGACTTGACACAAAATCACTGAAATTTTGTACTTCTCCAGCCTTCTCTAAACCTCCTTGTCCCTCTTCCTCCTCATCTCTCTACCCCGTGTGTGTGTGTGCGTGTGATGTGGTTAGTGTACATGTGCATGTGTGGGCACAGTGCCCCCTTCGGGTTAATGTCTTTGTCATTCTCTAGCTGGAACTCAGGTTCTAATTCGACTAGACTGGGTAGCTGGGGTCCTCTGACACTTCCCCCACAGCCCTGGAGTTGAAACCTGCACTGTCACTCCCATTGTTTGCATGGGTGCTCAGGATTCTAAATCAGGTCCTCAAGCTTGTGTAACTGACACTTTGCCCTCCGAACTATCTCCCCAGCCCCAAGTTGCAGGAATTTTTAAGAGGAAGTGATACGGATGTATCCCTCAAGTCACATTAATACATTTGGAATCTCTGACAGTCTGTATGTTGTATAACACATATGCCTGCAATGTGTATGTGTCTTTGCATATAACATGTATGCCATCCATTGTTTACCGTGTGCTGTGTGTATACACATACAGAAACACATGGTTGATGACTACTTATTGTGACAAGCACTGCTTTCACAGATGTTCTATTCCACAGGCTGTGATAAACAAAGAAAGAAACTAATGATTCAAGCTCCAAGATAAAGTTTGCAGTACCAGCAAACCCTGGAACAGGAGTGGGGGACATGGGGACACACGGGGAACATGAAGAATAGGGCATAATCCTCCAGACCTCATGCAGCCTCTCTGAAGGTAAGCCCATGGGGACGGAGGAGCTAGGGTATTCAAACTCAGATGATGCACAGCTCAATGCCCTTTCTGTGTTTCCAGCCAACAAGTTCAAGTAGGCTTTCGCCATGTTGGCAGCCCGAGGAGCAGGCTCTGGCTGTGTTCCTAGGCTGAGAATGGGGGCAAGGCTATGACATAGGATCTGGCAAATCAGCGAGAGAGAACCTGGGTAGAAGGACCAGTTCCTAAATACCCTCAAGGAGGTGTCTGAGACTAAATCCAGAGTTGATGTGAGAAGGCCATATCGGCAAGAACATGCAAATATCTCAGGGCAGAGCATTCGGGAACAGAGGAAACAGGAGGTCATGGCCCTCGGAGCAGATTTGATATTCGATATTTGCCTGGAGACAAACTGTAGAAAGCGGGAGAATGTAACATCGGACAGAAAATTTGGAGAGGAGGGGAGGGGGCAGGGAGCATCTAGGCTACAGTAAGGATTCGATTAGTACAAAGTTATAAGCAAGGCTTAGTGTCTGTGTTCTTCTGGGAACCTGGGGTTGGTTCTAGAAAAGAAGGCAGTAGACAGAAGGGGCTCTGTAGAGAGGAACGGGAGGGGTACCGAGTCACCAATCTCTCCCGGCCATTCTTCCTAAAGCACAGACTCTCATATCTCTTCTAAGGATCAGGGTTCAGAGACATAATTTGATTAAAACTAAACAGCTAGCAGTAGAAAAATGGATTTAAACCCAGAAAACAGCACTCTAGAGTCCCTGTTCACAGCTCCTGAACGTTCCTACCTCCTATGGTATGCTATGGTAGTGCAGATGAGAGATGTAAAGCTTCTTGTTTGTTTGTTTGTTCGTTTTTAACAGCAATGGGGGCAAAAAAAAATATGAACTGACTTAGGCTAGGTTTTGGAAGCTGGGTCAATACAGCCTGCAGACAGACTGGAACACACGTGGCGAACAATGGCATCTTTGAGTGCTGGGTACCAAGCAACAGATTCGTTATAAAACTTATCAAATTAGGATCTAATCAGGAAGCCTCTTGCTTCAGCTAGCAGGTAATGAAAGGCCTCTGTAAACACCTCTCAGAAGGTGCAAAGTGGCTGCTGCAGATCCTGCCTGTCATCACACTTCCCAAAGCTGTCAGGACAGTCATGTTCTAACAGGTTCTTGTGCTTTTAGCTTGACTCCCCCACAGCAGCTGCTGACCTGCCCCTCTCTGAGGCTTGTTCATTAAACCACACAGCTCCAAAGAGGAGCTGGAACCTCTTTTTTAGGAACACCAGCTTGTAACCCAGGCTGGCTGAGAGTACCCCACAACTTGACATGCCACTCATGCACAGAATGATCACATTTGCCACGCTACACGGGATGAGAGCAGCCCTGCCCAGTGAAGACCTTGTTTCACCCATCCACCTCCCAAGCTAGGAGAGCTTGGAGCTGAACTGAGTCACCTCTGTCCCGGGTGATTCTGGACACCTGGGGAAGCAGTGTGCGGCACCTCAAAGTCACCTGATAGAAAAATGCTCTTTGAATGCCATGAGCTGACTCTGACATTTCCCTTTCATATTTGGCTCCAAATCAATAATACGTGCAACTTGGCCCCATCTATAAACATCTGGGACATTATTGGAACAGCAAGTCAGCAGCACTCACATCCTTCCAGAGCTAAGTCTTCTTGACCCACCACCTCTCCTATGCACCACACAGCACAGAGTTCCCAACTCCCTTTCCCACAACCTGTTCCCTCTGGACACACCTGTATCCATGCATCCATGAACCCCAAACTCTGTCTAACCAAGAACCCTAACTCTGTAACTTTGTGTAAGTTAGTCTGTAGCAATATACTTGAACAGGGCTTCCTCAGCAAGCAGGGGCACTGGGACAGACATATCCTAGTAAGAGACAGTGCTATTAGGAGAAAGGAGGAGTGAGCGGAATGTTGACTTCAAGTCTTCCTGTATCATCCCATTCAGCTAGTGAACAATTATGACTTCTGCATACTTCGGTACCTTTTCCCCAGCAGACTTGAGAAGTTGGGGAGAAAAATCCAACCACAGTCGAGCAGATCTCCCGCAGTTACTACACAATCTCCATCACACAGTGGGATCCTAATAAGTGTGAGGTGAACTATGAGTGTCTGCTAATGGCAGAGGGGACCTTGTCTGTCTGAATCTAGGCCTCTCTCCGGACCCAATCACTGCTTCATCTTGGGGTATTGCAGCATTCTTTATTCTGTAATTCTTAAGGAAACGAAGAGGTCACATCTGGGGACTGTGGGATGAAGGAAGAGAAATGGATGCCATCTTTGCCTTCACTACTTCCTGTGGTCATTCCTTCTGCTAATATCTCCCCCTTTTGTGACTTTACCTTATTACAAAGGAAGGTATGAAGAAATGCATAAAACTCTGGAGTCAGGATTGAAAGATCTATGTTCATGTGCCAGCCTTACTGTTTTCTAGCTGTGTGACCTTGGAGAGGACCCTTCTCTTCCCCCATAGACGGAGTTTCAAATGCCTCTTTCATGAGAAAATCCAAATACAACATTATCCACATTCTAGTGCAGCTCTGGTGTGTAATGAGGCATCTGGATGGGATGCTGAGTCTAAGAAGCTTTGGGTCCACGGTAGAATGTGCTGGGCCTTCAGCTGGAGCTAAGTTATGTCCTCCACCAGATGCCTGGGCTAGTCACACTGAGATGAAGTGGACTGGAGTGATCACTGGCATCATTCAAAGTACATTTTCTGTGTAAGGAGGGGAAAATACAAAACCCAGAGCATGGAGCTCTGTAAATCAGAATGATTGCAACATGTGCCTTGTGTTTTCCTTGTCCCTTTCTGTGTGGGGACAGATGGCAGAGGGCTCTGGCGGGCTCTCTCTGAGTGCCTCTTACATTGCTCTTTGCAACTTAGAGTTAATAATGCCACTTACAGACAGTCCTCAAGTTGCATAGGAGCCCTCAGCTATTGCCATCACCAAACTTACAAATATCAAAAAGAACAAACCCCAACAGTGATGTTTTGGATCGATAGGAATGCTAGTACCCCATTTCTGGGAAAAGTCACACATTAAAAAAGCCTCTTGTTTGCATTTTAAGGCTAACAGAGGGGCTCTTGGTTTCAGAGAATTAAATGAGAAAATGCTTCAAACAAGCTAGACCTCAAAAGGCAAAGCCTAAAAACTGCACCGTTTTCCTCCCTAGAACTAGAAACGGAAACAGGAAGGTTTGTCCTCCAGCCTCTCTTTTCTAAGTGTGAACTAAGAAAGTGGCGAGCAGAGCTCCTTGAGGGACAGGGTCTCTGATTTTTTTTTTTTTTTGCTTTTTTGCTTTTTGTTTTTGTATTTAAGTAACAGAGCCACAGCCCCTATGCATCCTGCCCCAGAGAGCCCAAAGCAAAGAGTGATTTAATGAATGGCACACTTAGGCCCAATATTTAAATAAGAGAATCAAAGAGATCCTGCTTGGACTGTAAAGCAATGGGAGAAGAAAGAGGGGAAAGTGTGAGACAGAAGGAAGCGAGGAGAAGAAATACTCCACAACACTTGTAATGAGCTCCCTGCACAAAGCAACAAGGATATACAGTCCTCACCACCAGGGCAGTCCGAGTGCAATAAAGAAGGAAGCAGTCAATTGACAGGAACAGTATAAAAACCACACACAATGGAACACACTGCATTTCCAATTATGCTCACTCCCTGCAGACGAATCTCAGATTGTACTCCTATGAAACTGATATTAATAGTTTATTTGGGGCATTACTTGTTCATATCCATTATTAGCTATATGTATTTCTTCATAAGCTACCTTAGTCCAGGAAGAATAAAAAGAAGAGACGATGTCAGAGGGAGTGAAGGGCAATAAACCGGCACCAGTCACGCTCCTTGGGGCAAGGAAGAGAATCGGCCAAACTCTTGAGGTCTTTGAAAAAAAGAGAACTTTACTTTTTTTTCTTTTTCTTCAGTAAACACAGGTTTCTCTAACATTGAAGTCTGAAAAGAAAACTCCTCATACCAAACCTGAGTGTTAACATTTGGAAGCAATTCTACATTAGGTTGGGTAGTGATTAGCTACCATTGACGTCACATAGTATAATGCTCATTGTACTGTGTGAACAGAAACAAAGCAAGCGCTGGCAGCTCATTCAATTGTGTCATCAGCTCCTATGACAGATGTATAAAATTAAAGTGAAGAAACAAAGGAAAGAGGTTTCATGGCCGAGCACTAGTCCTTGGCTCTCCACCTACTACAGCGAACCATTATCTACTCAACATCTATAAATGTCAAGGCTACAGCGAGTGCAGGACCAGGACACAGATGACAAGGATAGATATAATCCGAGTTGAAGCAAATGTGATGTCAAGCCTTCCGGGATGGGCAGAGAGAAGGAAAGAAATCGAAGGACAATCAGAGGGGGGCTCTGACTAACCAGCAGAAACAGCATGGGGGAGATAATAGAATAAATACCGCTATGGAAATAGCTTGAGAATCTTCAAGATAACCTGATGGGCATGTCAAAGGCTCCAGTGGCTAAAAACATCTAAGACTAATGGCTAGTTTAATCCCGTCCGATCACGTTCACAGCACAGTGACTGTGGCTGTTTCCCACCAACAAGTGTTCATGGCAGGAAATTAGGATGCTATTAGCAGAATGGCTACCTGGATTTATTTGGTGGTGACCATGAAGAAATGAGGAGAAGAACAAAGAGGGAAGGAGGAGGCAAATAAAGGATGAAAATGAAACAAAGTAGAAGAGAAAGGAGGGGAGGAAATGAAGAGGTGGAAGAGGATGCAAGGAACTGAGGAGGAGGGAGGGAGAGGGGGAGGCAGCACTTGAAGTACCATGAAGATGAATGTACATCTGACAACAGGTAGTCAGAAACACGGGGGCTTTCACTTGAGATGCTTAGACCAACACAAGACCAAGGCTTACACACTGGCACATCTCCAGAAAATGCTAGATGGGTGGGAAATGAAGAGCAGGGTTTTCTTTTTTTTCAAGTTTGTATATAATTTAATATGAATTAATAATAACATATACATATAAACACAATGATTCATTTGGATAATATATATAGAGACATACATATGAGCATATTTTGAAATAGTTCTTCCATTATTCTTATTTTGAAACTTTATGGGTTTTTTATTTTTTATTGATTTTATTGAGCTCTACATTTTTTTCTGCTCACCTCCCTGCCTCTCCCCTCCCCTTCAACCTTCTCCCATGGTCCCCAGGCTACCAATTTACTCAGGAGATCTTGTCTTTTTCTACTTCCCATGTAGATTAGATCCATGTATGTCTCTCTTAGAGTCTTAGGGTCTCATTGTTGTCTAGGTTCCCTGAGATTGTGGTTTGTAAGCTGATTTTCTATGCTTTATGTTTAAAAACCACTTATGAGTGAGTACATGTGACAATTGTCCTACTGGGTCTGTGTTACCCCACTCAAAATGATGTTTTCTAGCTCCATCCATCATACCTTCAAACACTGGATTTTTGACAAAGAAGCACAAAATATCAAATGGAAAAAGAAAGTATATTCAACAAAAGGTGCTGGCATAAATGATATCAACATGTAGAAAAATGAAAATAGACCCTTATCTATCACCATGCACAAAACTCAAGTCCAAATGGATCAAAGACGTCAACATAAAGCCAGCCACACTGAACCTTATAGAATAGAAAGTGGCAAGTACACTCGAAGACATTGGCACAGAAGACCCCTTCCTAAATACAACCCCAGTAGCACAGACCCTGAGAGAAACAATAAATAAATGGGACCTCCTGAAATTGAAAAGCTTTTGTAAATCAAAGGACATAGTCAATAAGACAAAATGACAGCCTACAGAATGGGAAAAAAACTCAAGAAATTGGACATCAAAAGAACAAATAATTCAACAACAAAAAATGGAATACAAACCTAAACAGAGAACTCTCAACAGAGGAATCTAAAATGAGCCTTAGTCATCAGAGAAAGGCAAATCAAAGCAACTCTGAGATTCTATCTTACACTTGTAAGAATGGCCAAGATCAAAAACACTGATGACAACTTATGCTGGAGAGGGTGTGGGAAAAAGGGAACATTTCTACATTCCTGGTGGGAATGCAAGCTGGCACAACCCCTTTGGATGTCAGTGTGGAGATTTCTCAGAAAATTAGGAAACAACCTTCCTCAAGACCCAGTAATATCCCTTTGGGTATATATCCAAAGGATGCTCAATCGTGCCACAAGGACATGTGCTCAACTATGTTCATATAGCTTTGTTTGTCATAGCCAGAACCTGGGAACAATCTAAATGTCCCTCAACCGAAGAATGGATAAAGAAAATATGGTACATTTACACAATGGAGTACTACACAACAGAAAAAAATAGTGACATCTTGAAATTTGCAGGCAAATGGATGGAGCAGTGTTTTCTAACACACCCAATGGCCACTGCCACAATTCTTTCCATGTGCCTTTTGAGGAGGGCAGGGAGAGAACAGCCTGCTCTCTCCAGGACACTCCACGAGTGTTTTGGCATCATCTGATGGTCCGCATACATACAGGAAGTTACAGAAGACAAGGAAGAGAAGTGATAAAGAGAAATGCCAGCCATCGAGCAGGCTCTACTTGTGTTTCTCTGGGGTTCTTAGTAACAGGCCATGTGACACATGCAATACAGTCTGTACTTAAGAAGAGTATGAGAACACTGTTTCAGCTACCATCTTCATATCCTGGGCAAACTTTTTAGTCCCTCTAGACATCTGCTTTCTCATTTACACCGTGGGGTAAAATCAGCACTCCCAAAACCAGTCTGCGAGATGGAATACAAGGAGTGAGCTAATCAGGCTGTTCAGTGCTGATAACAAATACCCAGAAAAAAGGAAGAAAACATAGAGGAAAAAACTTTTTAAAAATAGGGAGCTGGAAAGATGGCTCAGATGTTAAGAGCACTAGCTGCTCTTCCAGAGGTCCTGAGTTCAGTTCTCAGCAACCACATGGTGTCACAACCATCTATGATGAGGTCTGGTGCCCTATTCTGGCCTACAGGCAAACATGCAGGCAGAACACTATACATAATAAATGAATCAATCTTTAAAAAAATATGGAGAAGTATAGTGGTATAGTATTTGTATTTTAATAAATAAACCTTGCCTGAAGACCAGGGGGAAAACTAATGGCTTTAGTTTTCCCCTTGGTCAGGCAATGGTGGCACATGCCTTTAATTCCAGGTTTTAGAAGTCAGATGGATCTCTATGAGTTCAAGGCCACCCTGAGCTACCCAAGATCAATGCAGAAATAAATTCAGGTGGTGGTGGCCTATACCTTTAATCCCAGTCCTAGGGAGTCACATGCACTTAATCCCAGCACTAGAGAGAAATGAGAGGAGAGAAAGGCTGTCTGCTTAGTCTGTGGTCACCCAGCCTTGGTAGAGGTAAGTCTTCTTTAGTGGCTTGGCTGCCTTGCTTTTCTGGTTTTTCAGGTTGAACCCCGATTTCTGTCCCTGGGTTTTTATTATTCATGCTACAGATAAGTGATTCATTTAGGTTTATAGTCCATGAAGAGCTAACTCTATTACTTTTAAATCTGTGGTGAGACAGGGCCATGGTGGCAGAAGGGCATGACAAGGAAAGCTTTGACGTGACATCCAGGGAGCAGTGAGTAGCAAAGGGGACCAGGGAGCAGGTAGCAGCCTCGGGGCTCCACCCACAGTGACCCCTTCCCATCAGCTAGACCACATCTGCCCAACCTCCACCAAGGTCCAATAACTTGTTTACCCTTTGATTGGATCGCTTCCCTCTACAAACTCCCTCACAGGGGAGCTATGCATTCTGAATTTCCTGGGTGCTTCTCAGGCCAATCAAGTTGACATCCAGGGATACCCATCACTAATCCTACCCATAAAAAACTTAGTGCCACACACCTGGCTGACTGTAAGCACCAAATATATCTGAATTAGTATTGCTTAATTTTTAATATGCTTGTATCTCACTGTCTAGGTAATAGAACTATATTGATATGTATGGTGGATAATTGTAAGACTATACATGCCAAAAAGGACAGGACTATATGCTTCAGTTGTGTATGTTTTCTTATACATAAATTACATTAAAATTAAATGTCTATAATTCTATAATAAAACAAACATATGTAAATACAGCGTGCTTACTAACCTCTGTGCAAAACCTCTAATTGTAAAATAAAACAAACATATATAAAACACAGTATGCTTAGTAACCTATGTGTATAAATTAATGAGCAAATGCACTACTTTATATTACATAGTATTATAAGATCCTTCCTTCAGGAGGTTGGGGAAGTTAGCATAGTGCCAGAACTGATTTTCCATTCATTTTTAGACTCTATTCTCTTCAAGTTTGGGTTTCACTGGACCTTGGTACTTAACAGGGAGGAAGACAGTACCCAGTTACCCAAAGATGCTCTCCCAAATCACATTTGGAGAGTTCTCTGCCGCTGGGCCAGGGAGAGGCTCCTCCCTCCCCTGGCCCTTCCACATTCCTTCTCATTTCAACCCAGCCTCAGAGCCTCATTAATGATTAATGACAAGATCCCTGCCAAACTGGAACCTGGAAGGTGATGAAGTACATGCATCCCAGCAGGGAAGCATCCAGCGGAGGGCTAGCAAGCAGTGTAAAGACTGAGAAGAACACGCTTAAGCGCCTCACGTTGTTCAGGGGTCAAGGATACCCCATGGCTGAAATACACCCACTCAGGGCTTGCATGCAACACTTGCATAGACAAAGTGCAAGCCAAAGAAGATGGAGGGGTGGAAATTTATGAGGTGCTGTAGAAATTAATTTTGTATGCCTCCTCCATTACCAGTGTGTCTGAATTAACTTTCATATGCAAGTTATCATGTTAATCTTTGGTACTAAAAAAGAATGTATCATCATTAACCTTGCTGGCCCTGCATTTAGCAACGCGGTCTTTTTATTAGCAGGGATCTTGGCAGCATTATTTCTTGGTTTCTCAGTATTTTTACCTATCAGTATGCAGTCCTTCCAGTCACTCTGCAAGACCTCTGCTGATTCAGAGGCTCATTTTTCAAACATTTGACTTTAACTGCCCTTAAGTCACCAGACACTGACTGCCCCTCCGTCTCCCCCCTTTCCTCTAGAGGAGGAGCCATCCACAGGAAACACATTGACCTGTAGGAGGAAGGCCACAGAGAGAGGGGACAGGAACAAGAACAGGAAGATATACATGAGAGAGGTAAGTTCACTTCAGGCCTTCAGGAGCTGGGCTTCAGAGCTCTGGCTAACACGGCTGGGAGGAAATGCCTGCTTCGAGGAGCAGACAAACAAATGAAACAATACTGGGAGACTCACAGTAAAAGATAATGAGGGAATCACCTAAATCGTGTAATCTAGTACATCGTGTCCAGGTGGTCACGTGATATAGGAAAATTACAGGTTTAAAATGTGGAAAGTTCTCTGCCCCATTTTGATAAATAGCTTTAATATCCCATCTCACTTAGCCGTACATGCTAATCTTTAAAATGTCGTAACAGTGGGGAAATGCTGGATAAATTGCGTCTTGCCATCTCTTTCCTCCATGTACTTCCTCTAATTGAATAATAAGGTAATCAGAGAACTTCTTATGGGGAGAGCAGAAAGAGGAGAATAAGAACTAAACCATAATCTTCAAACAGAGAAACACTGCCTTAAAAAAACAAAATAAAACTAGTTTTTGTTCTGCACAAGCACAATAGGGCTTGGCTCATGATTCAGGATACAGATAAAAACACCTGACACTATCTACTGATCAAGCACTCTGGCTTCTCTGGTCAGTTTTACAAGCTGTCAATAATGAGACTGCTAACACATTTGAACTGATCTTTTTGGTACATGGCTAGTTCTTTATTTTCTTCGTAGGGCTACTAGTTGCTTTTCTAGCTACTTATTCTATACTAAGAAGAAACTTGAAACTCATCTATATCCTCTTTTCCTAAGGGTGTTGAACATCCTAGAGGGCAGAGTTCAATAAAGCATTTCCAAAGCTTTAGCCAGTCATTGCTTTTACCAATAGGAAACCCACTGGTTGCCCATCCTAGTTTATAACCCATGTTATTCACTTCACACACACACACACACACACACACACACACACACACACACACACATATATATATATATTCATTTTAACTTTTTCATATTTGTTTTAGGGCATTTTTCTATCTCAAACAGAAAGTCAGCAGCAACTGAACGTAAGGCTGACAGCCAGTACAATGAAGACAAAAGAGTTATCTGAGAGTCCCAGAAGAGGGTGAGCCAGAAATGCTTCCTCTTTGTTAGCCAAAGAGATTAGTCGGAAAAGACCAAAGTGTGCACAGAAGAAGTGCTGCATCTCAGAAGAGGAGGCCATCTGTGCTGTTCTATCCTCTCTCCCCACAGTCGTAGGCCTGGGACAGTCTGTCCTCAGTCTTTTCCTACTAGAAAAGCCACCCACCCGTGGGACAGATCCATACTCCAAGAAACACTAGTAGAAGGAAAGAAAGTCATTCCTGGTCTCTAATCCCCACTCTGCCACTAACTCACATTGTGACCTTGGGCACCTCTAGTCTCTTCAAGGAGATCTTCAACTATATCTGCAGTGTGTTGTGTAGAATATGCAAATGTCTTCCATAATCTCTCCCCAACACCTCAGTGTGTGACCGCTAATTGCAATTTACCCTGTTATCTCACAGGCCGACTGGGAAGAAATAGCAGAGCTTTTGAAAAGATCAGCAACCTGGGGGAAAAATTAAAAAAAGAAAAGAAAAGAAAAAAAAGCTCTTGAAGCTGCTTAAGGCTGCAGCGTTGAAAAAAGATCAATGAGATTGATGTCAGTCTACACACAACAGAAGCTGACTTTCTAGGCGTAGTCTGAACATCAGAACATCAGAAGCAGGGGTGCTGCTTCAAATAGGTATGACAGAGACCCCTTATCACCTTCTCCGGTCAAATAGCAAACTATGGTAGAGAGTATGGAGATCAAATGGTCAATTTTATCTCCCTCTTCCAAAGACAAAAACGATGTAATGGTAAGAGGAAAAACAGTAAACAAAAGTCAGTGGTTTAAAATTAGTTATGGATCTGCAAAGACATGGACAGTATCTGGCCTACTGAGTCCCTGTCAATGAGGACAACAACCTACTTAACAAGGTTCCCATAAGAAAACTATTGGCACAGTCCTTTTGCTAGACATGCAGGTCTTCTCCCACACAGTTTTTGTTTCGCTGTCTTGATATTTTGAAAAAAGTTCATTTAAACAATATTTTATTTTTAATATACTACTTTGGCTCCAACTCTGACTTGATGATAAAAGCGAACCTAGCAATGGTAAATGAATAATTAAGATGGGACTAATAATCATACTAATTTGAAATTTCCCTTTATTGAGCTCTTAGCACCGACCATCCAGGAATCGTACTTAGTGTCATTTCATTTAATGTCCACATTAACCCCATTGCTATTTTCATTTTGAAGGTTTTTAAAAACTGAAAACCAAATAAGTGACAGGGCTTTTCCTAAGTAACTGATGGTTGTTACAACTCAAGGAATTATAAAACAAAATATTTTGCAGCAGGACTTCCAGCCCAAGGAACCTTCTAAAGGACCCCACTAGGGAAGATCTCTTCACACATTTCAGACTGAACTCATGAAGAAAATCAGAGGTTGCCCAAATACAACTAAGAGTAGAATTGTGATCATCTCAAAAGCTCTGTGATGTCTCTTGTAAGGTTCTTTCAAAATAAATGCCAATGGTTTTTGGAAGTTATATTTATGCATGTGTATGTGTGTATCTCTGTGTGAGTACACACACGTGCAGGCAGGTGTCAACAGAAGCCAAGAAATGGTGTCAGATCCCAGGAGCTGAGAAGGACAGGCAGTTGTGAGTCCACCTGACTTAAGGGCTGGGAATTGAACCCCAGTCCTCAGCAAGAGCAGCAAACATTCTTAACTGTCTAGCATTCTCTCCAGCCCCTTAAATAATTGTTAATGTGTTTTTAACAACACATTGACTTTAGAATCCTTTGGTTCCTCTGGATTCTCAGGGCACTTTGCTTAGACCTCTACCAACCACAGAGCAGCTGCAAACAGTACTTTTCAAACACAGGCAGCCTCCACTTGGCATCACTATATTGTTGTTATTTGTGGGCCTGCCTGATGCTTTGTTTCTATAATGTGGTCAACAGACGAAGCACAGCTTATAAGACCCCTTCTAGAAGTCACCTCTCCTCTTAGGATCTGTCCTGTGGGGACTTTGATATGACAGACAGCCGTATTAAGGTGTTGACAAATACTTAGAGTGAGATTAAATTGAGGGCTGTATAATCTGGCTGGACTGGGCCATTAGTGACCATTTTCACTGGACAAGAACAGGGAGGAAAAAACTGGAGTTAGCAGGGCTGGAGCTGCATGTGGATGCTGAGTGAGTGACTTCTCCCACAGGGTAACTCTTCCTCTTGCCTCAGGGCATCACATTCTTCTGACCCCAAGGCGCAGAAACAAAGATCTAGAGATTGCATTCACACAGTAGTGTACTCTGAAGGCATAGGTATCCCATCCGCCAAGATCAAATGCAAGGGCACTGCTGAGAATCATCCAGTGTTGACCTCTGGGATAGCGAAAGAAGAAGAAAGGGGCGAAAGGGGCAGGTAGCCAGGTATAGACCTAAAGAGGACTTTGCTGCAAGAAAGCGGCCTTAGTGTCGCCCCTCATGCCCTTCCAGGAACAGCCATTTCTCCTGCTTGCCTCCAAACCCTGGGTGTGTCTTGATGGGTGTGACTATAATCTCATGGTAAACAAGAAGAGAGAGAGAGAGAGAAAGAGAGAGAGAGAGAAAGAGAGAGAGAGAGAGAGAGAGAGAGAGAGAGAGAGAGAGCTGTAAATCTTGACATCAGGGAATTCCTTTCTCTTCTTCCCACTGAACCACAACACAAGTTACTCTATAGTACATACACAGATCCCACCACTGAGTACCCATGAAATACAACAAATTTTCCTGAGCAATAACCAGGGCCTATTTGATTTCTCTGCACAGGCCTTGAACAGACAGTACAGTGCTGTGATGAACCTCCTGGTACTCGGATTGTAATTGATTTTAAACCTGCCAACGCAATCAGAGATGAAGCCCAGAATCCACACAAGCGAACCAAACTCAACAAAGCCTCATTTGGCTGTTCACACAGATCCTGGTAAATTTGGGTCACAGGCAGGACGAACCTGATGGAGGACACGTTTTCAAGACCTACACAGGCATTTGTATGGAAGTAATGTCCTTCTGTAAAGGACAATATTGTCCTGATGGCTATCTCCTCTCTAGAAGGGCTGACAGCTGGAGGATGCCAGGAACCAAACAAGGCCCCTTGTAGGCCACTGCCTGCTGGACCTTCCTCCCCAGAACAGCACAGACTCACATATTAAGGCTGTGAAGCCCTACAGTATATCTGAACACAGTCCTTTGGTATCTCTCACGTCAGGCCGACACCAGTACCCTCAAAGTCCTGAGTGACAATGCTTCTCAAGCAGTTTGCATAGGACATGAAGCTGCTGCCTTTCTGTGTTGACCTGATGATGGGACCTTAGGGACCCAACTCTGATCACACACATGGGGAGCAGAGCCCAGAAAGGTGGCTTGTCCGAGGTCACATTACCTACCAGTAACTTTCTTGAAATGGAGTTTACATCTTTTAAATCTTCGATAGTGCATTTCCTCTGAGAGAAATCCCTTTCAGTGAAGACAGCCACCCCTTTCCCGATCACCTACGTGATGCCAGTTGGACACACAGAGAAGGGCAGCGCTTGGGTAGAAGGCACTCAGTCAGTGCTACATGAGCACATATAGTATGAGAGCTCCCTAGATCCAGAAGATGCCAGTTTTTGCTGTTCCTAGCCTGGTGAGGGTGGGGGTTTGGAGGTACTGTAATAGGTACCATATTCTCTTAACTCACCACAGGGGGAAAACTGGCTGATTTTCCAATCAACTCACAACATCCTCACCAATCTCACCAGAGGAGGGCATATCCACATCCAGGAGAGCAACCCACATGAAACAGGTCTACACAGCTAGACACAGATACTCATTTTTTATTTTTTTTGAAGGCTTATGACTAAAACTCATTGCAGTTGGCATGATGTCTTTTAGGTAACAGGAGCATCACTAGCTAGAAAGATGAGGCAATTCTCAGGCAAACCAGGTCCGAGCTTGGTGGGAATAAGACAATCAAGGCCAAAGCTGCATTTAGGATATGCACTATGCATATCCAAATGAGATTAGCCTGTGCTGCATCTGAGGAAAAAAAAAAACATGCTCACCTTGGCTAGGTGTCCCTTCTTAGATGACCCAGAAAGAAAATTGCTGGGAGCACTCTCTAGGAGGTAAGGCATAATGAGATAAATCGCTCCAGCCCACATTCTCTCTGTGGGGACTACAGTAAGTCACCTGATCTGCCCCCACATCCTAGAGCTGAAGAGCCAGGGCAGTGGAGAGCCCTGCTGAGACCTGGCTGAGGACTGAAGTAGGTACCACAGGCTCTGATTTAAGATGAGAGCAAGGGTCAGGTGGATCTTTGGGAGGTGACTGGAGGCAGCAAGTTTACAGAAGGGGCTGTGTGAGATGATGTGAGGCTTGGGGAAATTGCAGAGTAAATGAGAGACACGAAGGAGAAAGGCGTAAGAAAGATATACAGCTGATAGCCAGTACAGCAGGAAACCTGAACACCATGAGAATCCAGCCCATTACCAATGCCACCCTCTGCAGGACATGCTGTCCCAAAGCCAGTCATGCTGGACACCATCCAGTCACTGGCTCCAGCTGTCACAGGCAGTGAAAACAAAGTCCCCATCACCTCCCTAATGTACTACAATGTCCTTAGAGCCAGGGTCCATGTGTGTGTGAGAGAGAGAAATAGAAATGAACCAAAGAGGAAGAGGCTAGTGTATCAGATGGGGCTGTGTGTTCTCTAAAGGTTCAATTTTTAGTAGATGATTTAAAAAGAAGTTTTAGGCTCATAACAAAACTGAACAGAAGTACAAAGTACCCCATGCATCTCCCGCTTCATGCACAGAACCTCTCCCACTCCAAGTTCCCATCAGAACCAGCTCCATTTCTACACGGTGCTAAGTCAGGTGAGCCAGGCCCAGAAAACACCATGTCACATGTCAGTTTAGACTTAAGACCTTTATTTTGCTTGAGGTTTTCTTGGGATGGAGAGAGCTGTTCAACCAGCTGCCTGGAGTGGCCAGATGGCTGTGTGCATCAGGGTGAAGCCGCTTCAGTGTTTCCCTAAACTGTTGACTTGACTCTTCCATCAGCAGGCTGTGGAATCCTTCCACTTCATACACTGATAAAGCCTGTGTATTAACCTCATCAATATTCTCTCCACCCCCACCCCCACCCCCTGCCATCACCTCTCTCTCCACTAACAGGACAACTCAAACAGGTAGGTAAAATTATGTTTGTTGGTCTCATCTTTCTGTGAAACTTAGGCAAAGCCCAGGTATCAGACATTTCCCCTAAAGTCTGACAGGCCCCTTCTTAACCTCCATGCCTTTCATTTTGGAGAAATGTCTGAAAGAGGAAGCATACAACAGGGGCATATGGCTGAGCCTTCCCAACATCCCAGACCTCCAAATGCCCTGAGCATAGACTATAAATTTTCACAAGCACAAATGTATTTCCAGCTGCCATAGCAAATGCTGGTGACTCAGGGACAATTAGGTGTCCTGTGGATGGGGGTGGGGAGGGGCTGCATTTGCATCCTGCTTCCTAAGCTTCAACTTCAGCATCTTGTTCAAGACAATACAGCCCCGAAGACACAGGGACCGTGGGAGGATTCTCACAGATGAAGCCGTGTGGCTTCAGCACAGTATACTATGACAGGTTAGGAGGCACTGGATAAAGGGGAATAAGGAGTCAGGATGCCACCATCCGAGAGGACTTACTTCGAGACTCAGGCTGTGTGTTGTTCACATGGCTGCTCATGACCTCTAGGCGGTCAACTCATTCCACAGACCTTGGGGTGAAAGTGGGCTGAGGCATCCCTGATTTAAGTTTCTCACTTGAGATTGGGGGATAACTGTTACATTGTAACATGCAGAAATGACCACGGAAGAACACAGCGCCTCTGACTTCCAGCCCGTCCTCCTGTGACACAGCCCTTTGACACAGGTAAGAGCAGGGCTGGGAACAGTTGTTACCAACCAGGGTGATGACACTCCACCTATGAGCGCCTGGACTAAATGCCAGACTCTGCCTCATATGGGAATTACAACAGAGCAGCAAGGAAACCACACTGCATCTGCATTTGAAAGACGGAAGTCAGGTGCTGCTAGAGATAAAGGGTCATAGTGAGGGTGGCGATGTCAGGCCCTGACACAGGCCTTCGCTCTGAACAATGACGCTGGGCAGTACCTAACTGGAGAATGGGAAGCCTCTCCTTCAATAATTTCCCCCTCTTCAGCTGAAGCTGTAATTAGAGTCTTGTTTGCCTTTGGGTAATTGGCTCCCCTCTTTGCTCTACTGCCTGATTCCACTCAGCAATCTCTCCAGCCTGACTGGCATCACATAGCAAACCTCCCTGGACTCCCCAGGACGGCTGAGGGCTCTTGGTGCCCAGTCCCTCCCACGTTGGATCTCTCCAGCTCCCGCTCAAGAAAACTTCAGCCTGCCTTGTGTTGTATTTATGAGAAGAGGAGAAGAAAAAAAGGCCTGTGTTAAGGTGTGTGTATATCTGTGCACATATGCACAAATACATAGCTATGGGCACAGGTGTGATGGGGTTGTAGGTGTGCATTATGTGTGTACAAATTTCTGATGAGGTAGAATAAGGAAGAATCAAAGCCCTAAATATTCTTGAGAAATCTGGGTGACATTCATGATCAATATTAAGACCAATGAGCAAAGAGGATGATGACTGATTTATTGAAGGTAGGAATGCCAGTTAAGTTTCAGTAGAATGAATCTATGTGTCTATACATAACTGAATATGAAATTAGTTATGGATCACTGATATGAAGTTCCTGAGAATATAATGGGAACATGTTTTCAATAGTTCCCAACTTGACAAGCCTGGTCAAACTATGCCCTGCTCACGCAAAATCTACAAGACAAACTGAGACAGGTGATAAGCAGAGGTTAGTTATAAACCATGACAACACAGGTTAGTTAGAACCCATGACATCATAGGTACATTGCTACATCTTGAAATATTCTCTATAAATCTCACAGTGTTTGAGTCACAACACTATCATCTATCAATTGTCTTTCTTTCCAGTTCAAGAGAGCATCTCCAGAGAGTCCTGTCAGCCTGCATGTAGTCTGTGGCCCAGCCCTAAGAATGGATTTGAGAGGAGGCTGTCTGCAGTTCTGACCCCTCATGGTCTTCACAGACTGTTGTCCAAATAGCACCCATGCCACACTACTCAAGTCTCTTTAGGCCTGAGTGATACCCTGTCTCCTCTGCAAACCTGCCTCCAACATTGCAAAACCCTGTCCTCACTGAATTCTGCTGATAGTCGTTCGTCTAGGATAAACATAGTCTATAAAACTATATTCAAAACTAATCCATAGTAGACCTATGAAAAATTCTAAACATTTGTCAAAACCATATAAACATTGAATTACAAATTCACAGATGCAGCCGACGTCATGAATCGGTGTGTAGGATTTGCTCAGTCTATAGTGTTTAAAAGCAAATCAGCAGATTTCACAGGTTTCACCAAAAATTCACATGGAACTACTCTCCAAAAATGTGTTGAACAAGGCAACAAGCCAAGGGCACTAGCTGGCCCCTGCCTCCTCACCCCAGGTTCAGACTGCTCCCTAGTCCTCCCCTCTCCCCTATCCCTCTTCCTTAGCTGAGCATTATTGATCATTTCTACTCTTGTCCCTTTAGAGAAATATCCTTCTGTATACTGACCTTTGTGACACTCCAGAAAGGACCACAGGAAGGCCAAACAGTACAGTATTTTCAAGGAAAAGGAAAAATGACAACATAATCACTCCTCTCTGTGCTAACACTTCCCGACAACTGAATAGGTGGGTGGAAAACGTGTTAGGACCTTGAGAGTCTGAAAGTATCTATTTGATAAGCTACCCAGGACCCTGTCCTCTTCCCCATCTGTATTGCTTAGCTGGCCCAGGTGTGCGCAAGTCTAAAAAGACTTTAAGGCCTGTCTTTTCTCCTGCACTGTAAGTTTTCTGGGGCACGAATTCTTTGTCCACATGCCATACGACATGGAGGTTTAGAAGACGAACCAGGGGTCGGGCAGATTCCTGCCTTGTTGACATGTGATGGTGAGCACCTGTCTAGAGCTCTCTAAGCTTCCACTTCTTCACCTGTATAGTGAGGAGAAGGTATACACTGTGGGCATACAGAGGCTGAGAGAGGGATATGGCGGAGGAAGCTGCACACAGCAAGCAATAAAATAACGGTAAAAAAAAATGGTAGCCATACAATAATTTCTCACTGTGTTTCTATTATGTTTGCATGTTCCCCATATAAAAAATTCACATTTCTAAATAAATATTGCTTCAACTGAAATGAATCGGTACCTGGATTTCAATTCAATCATACTGGAGTCTAAAGGAATCGTCTATTTGGGAAAATATCAGGGATAAAAATAGCAAAAATCAAACATTTACAGTCAACCTGAAAGTGTCAGAATGTTCTAAACACCTGAGTCACTATAATTCAAACTATTCATGACCGCAGTTCCACAGTGAAAACTATAACCAGGATGTTGGGATAAACACAAAACCTCGTGAGCATTTATGCGAACTCTCACGTCACGTGTACTCCCACTAACAGAATCACTTCAACATTAGAAAAGAATCCTGTGTAACACAGGCAGAAAGACATAACCGGTCCAACACTTGTGGAAGAATTGGCATGAAGCACCATTACAGAAATGACCTGGGATATTTCCTTCCCAAGTGCCATTAGAACAGGCCATTCTAAGTATTTTTGTAAGTTCAAGAGGGATTTTTTTGTCTTTGATTTAACTTCAATATGTTTTTTAACTTCAGATTCCGCCTTTTCCCCAAAAGGCACCTTTTAAAATGTCTCCTGGATTTGTTCTACAGCCTATTAAACCACTTTCCTCTCTGATTTGGGATCTGAAGGCTTTTCCCTGAGACTTGCTGCAATCAGTCACAAATGGGAAGAAAAGATGGGAGGGAGAGTTCTCGGATCCACAGAGAGACTGGGCGCCTGGAGCTGGACATGGTTCTTTAACGCAGCACCGCAGACAGGCTAAATGGCCTCCCTATTTGAAGATCTTTGATGCCTCTAAATGTCCTGATGAGAAGCTTAACTCCTCAAAAACTCAAGGACACTTTCTTGAAGAAACAAAATTGGCTCTAATACTTAAATCCTTTGAACTTTCCCAGGCTTCGGAGAGGATGGGCTAGGTGAACTAAAGACATTACATAATCTTGCTTCATCCAAAGCAACTTCCATGAAATGGTCCAATTCTGTGCCTTAAATGGTGAAAAGAGATTTGGGGATATTATTTCGAGTTGCAGGATGATATTTTAGATAGATTTTCATTGTTGGAAGCATTCCAGAAGACCTTGTTCAAGCTCATCATTTAATGGGTCATGTGACCCGCTGAAGCTCACATAAGAGCTTATTAAGTAGGCTGACACACATGGCTGTGGCACACCGTGCCCGCTGCCTGGAAAGCACTCAGTAAATCTCAGCTGCTGACGCGGATAAAATTGCTGCTACCACAACAGAGGTTTCCCTACTCCCAGTTCAATGTTATCTTTGTGAGATGCACAAAGAAACTCGACGAAGCTGACCTTATGGACCCCAGCAAGTTTTGGCATAAGGAAAATTATTTCTCTCATAACTAAGCAAGTCTAAACCTACAGAAGGTTAAGTGTTATGTCTTGGTACATAATTTCCATGATGCTCATATCACTCCAGAGCCTAATATGGAGATGCCGTGGTGGGAAAAGACTGTCCCTATTTCTTGACCTTTCTGACCCTTCACTGTTCAACCAATCATAGTGCTAAGAACACAGGCAGCTAACATACTGTGGACAAGGGATTGTGTCCAGGCTTTGGGAAACCCTGATCTCAGTCTCCAAGTAGACCAATGGCCCAAAAACATAAAATGGCTTACACATGGAAAATAATAGTCTGACCAAAAGGAGAAACATGAAGGTACAAGCAGAAAGAAAAGGACCAGGTTTGTGTGTGAGATTATATGAAACTCACAGAGGGGCTAACAACCTATATGCCACAAATAAAACTATAAGCTTATTTATCTTTTTTGGTTTTTTTGTTTGTTTGTTTGGTTGGTTGGTTGGTTTTTGTTGTTATTATTTTGCTTTTCAAGACAGTTTCTTTGTGTAACAGCCCTGGCTGTACTGGAACTCACTTTGTAGACTGGGCTGGCCTCAAAACCACAGAGATCCACTTTCCTCTGCCTCCCAAGTGCTGGGATTAAAGGTGTGTACCACCACTGCCTGACTTTACAAAACTCTTAACAAAAATATATACAAATATATTTTCGACTTTTTGATTGAGAAGAAATTTCTGAAGCCTGAAATAAAGAGATTTGGCTCTTAAAATGACTGATACAGTATTAATTTCTTTTTCCAAAACTGTTCCTTAAAATGATGAGAATCATTAGAAATCAGATATTTTTTAAGCCAAGCAAACAAGAGTGTGAGAAATAGATAAAATATACCAGGATCAGTAAGAGAAATACAAGTCTTAGCTGTGTATGCGAAATGCTCACCATAGGTGCACGTGTTTAAATTCTTGGTCCCCAGTTGGTGGTCCTGTTTTGGAAGATGATGTGAACTTTTAAAGGTAGGACTCTGCTGGAGGATGTGGGTCACTTGGTATCCATGGTTTCACCTCACTCTCTACAGAAGAAATGTGATGAAGCCCTCCTCACCTTCTTTCCTGTGCCTTCCCCACCATGACGGACTGTAGCAAGAATAAACTCCTCCTCACTGAAGTTGTTTCTTTTTAGGTATTTTGATCACAGCGAAAAGAAAAATAACTAATAGTGCAATCATGAATCCAGTAAGAAAATGGATATGATTTGTAAAGAGACATTCAAATTATGGGTTTCAAAGAAACATCAGGCAAGATGGCTAACGGCGCTGGTGATCGGGGAGAATGTGGACATATTTGAAGGCCGTCTTATTGGCAAAGATTAGACATGGGCTAATACTAGGTGAAGAAGAGTGTATGGATCCATGGGATGTCTCCTGGGTTGCTGGTGAGAATTTACAGCGATGCAGCTGCCTTTGGCTAATAGTTTGGCATCATGGGCTAAAGTGATATATTCAGATTCCCAAAAACCAAGAGAATTGTCAGGTAACTATTACCCCCAAAGACATTCTTCAATATTTAGAAAACAGTTGAGTAAGACTATCCAGACCAGAAAAACTTATATGAGAAAAATTTACAACAAATGTTGAAAGTCCAATGCTTAAAATGGATGCATGAGTGAATAAATTGGTTTCTTCACACAATGAATCTTCCCAGTTATCAAAACAATGAACTTCAGCAGCCTATGAAATGGATGGATCTTAAAGTATTAAATGGAAAAGTTTCCCAACTACCAATAGTTCAAAAGTTCAAATGACTAGAACACTAGTAATAGCTACAGACTCAATACAACTGCATTAAGAAAGAAAGCAGCAAGATTCAAGACGGATTCAAGAATCTGGCTGCTCACTAGGGAAAGGGGGGATATGATTTTAGATAAACAACTACTAACGTTCTAGGTTTTCCTGGGAGTAGGGGTGGATAGGTGCTAATTGTTTACTACTGATAACAAAATGAGTATGTAGTGGGGTAATGGATACAGTTCTGAATGAATTTTGTGTTTTTGACATGAACACGGGCACATCTAGGACCCAGCACCTCAGAAACAGGAACGACAATATTTTCTCTGGGTCAGGCACTAGGAAATTGCCATAGCCTTCAGCTTGTCCATCTGCAGATGCCGACACTGTGTCCAGAAAATGTGCACCGAACCTTACAACCTGAAGCTGATTACCTACAGAGACCACTGCCAAGATTAGCCAGCCTGTCCTCCATAAGCTCTATTCAATAAACCCACCTCCTGATTCAGATGTACATAGTAAACACACTGAGCTTCTGGGCTGCTAGTAAGTCCCTATCAGAGTGCACAGCAACAGACCCCAGATGCTCTGTGCACATATTTGTGCGTCTGTCCTTTCTTCATTCCACATTGCCCCAGTTATGTCAGTCTCTAAGCTGTGCAGGTTATAGCAATGTAAAGCAATAAAATAATATAAAGTAAAGCAGACCTTGCAACCATCAACGGAATAAAAGCCCACTGCTCTTCCAGTTGAGTACAAGTGAGAAACTTACTTCCCTTTTTTACCCCTAACAATCGGCCATGATGCAATGTCCAAGAGCAAGCATTCAAGAGCTGGTGTCACTAGCCCCTAAGCAGACAGTGCATATAAAGAGAGATTCTCCTTCGGAACTTCATTTCATCAGCACAGAGTTGCAGGAAGAAGGCTAAAAGGAACGACTGAGTGCCACGATGCATGCTCTGCTTGGCAGGAGCTGCGTCTCTTTGCCTCTTCCTTCTCCTCTCCGGCTCCTGGAGCTGCGCTTTAACTTGCACAGGGGCCCCTGCCATCTATCAGGATCCCCACGAGGACTGACATCATGTACAATCATGCACACCCCAAATCCTTCCCTAGACTTTTGGAACTTGCAGGTTTGGTCCAGGATGCCGCCATTTAGACCAGGCTCTCGGCTGTATCTGAGCTGTGGAGAATCTCTCTCAGAGACCAAACACCTTGGTTTGCTCTCTTTGTGAACTCATGGTGCACTTCTGAACATATTTAACTTTCTACTGTTCTGCTTCCCTTCAGTCCTGGTCCACATGTATAGCCCCAGGAAAAGAACTAGGGAAGAGGACAAGACGGGGGGGATGGGCCAGCTACTGTTTCATCTGGCATGGTGACATGCCACAGACATGTGTATCTTAAACTCCCTTTTTCAGCAAAATCCCAAGGTGGAGGAAGCTGTTTTAAATAATTTTTATAGGAATGCCAAAGGCAGACTTTCATCTCTGTCCTAAGAGAGTATCTGTGACATGGGCTCAGACGTCATTTGGGAGAGACGGAATGAACTGCTTTGCTAAACCTAGAGTCATAAGGCATTTCTAATTGTGATTTTAAGTTGACACCGTATAAAGTAGAGACCAAAGGAAGATGAAAACCATAGACGCTAAAGCAAGTGGTTTTGTCTTCTGTGCGCATGGGGCATGAAGACACGGGGTGCAGATTTGGGATGATTGTACCCCCAGTACAGTTCTACACCTGACCTACAGCAGGGATAGGAACAAGTGTTGCATGGCACCAAACTGAATTACATGAGCCATTAGGGGGATGTGCTAGAGAAGGGATGGTGAGTGTACCTGCCATGACAGGAGGGAATAGGAAGGCTGGAGAACTCCAGGCAGAACACAAAGAGCAGAAGTATGTAAGTATGTGTAGGGCAGATGGGAAAGGAGGCCTGCCATCCGGCTAGAGTCTGGCTAGGTGTGGGGTGGAATCCCCCTCCACACTCGCACATGCACATTTTCCTCTTGGCTAGAGCCTGATGCCAGCATGCTACTCAGACCGTCTGCTGCAGACAAGCTGCAGACTCACACCTCTGAGAGGCCCCCGCCCACATCTATCAGAGTGTGAAAGGCAACATTTGGAACAGGGGCGGCCGGGGAGCAGTGAAAGAGACCAATGTCCTTCAGGGTGACTGCTAAGACATGGTCTCAAGTGGAAAGGGAAGCACGTTTCACAAAAATAAACATAAAAACGAAACATGGTCAAGTAGGAAAAGAAGATGGGTTTTGATTTTTAAGTGAGTTGTGTTCTGAATCCAGTTCTAAAACTTAGCAGCAGTAGGAGGCAGAGGCAGTCTCCTTGCGTGTCCTTCCCATCCCACATTCCCTCCAATGAGGTAGACAGTGTGGCTTTGGCCAGCACACTGTGGGTGGATACACAAGTGTCACTGCAGGCTAAGATGGTTCCTTGTCATTCTGCCTGACCTACAGCAGGGATAGGAACAAGTGTTGCATGGCACCAAACTGAATTACATGAGCCATTAGGGGGATGTGCTAGAGAAGGGATGGTGAGTGTACCTGCCATGACAGGAGGGAATAGGAAGGCTAGAGAACTCCTTCCTGCTATGTATGATGTATCAGGTACCAACTGACTTAACTTTGATGGGGACAAAAGGCCTATGACCTTCATCAGAGAGATACAACTTTATAATGTTCAACCCACTGGAATTTGGGGAGAGACTTGTTATCCCAGAACCACATTGCTCAAAACCCTAAAATACTAATAGTTAGTGTATCCTTTGGTCTCATTGTCACATAAATGTCCCAATTTTCTAGGCTTCAGGTAACCCAAATGTAATTCAAGGATGATAATGCATACATCAAGTTATAAGAATATGATATAAAATTCCTGTTCTGAGCAGTATCTGATGCTTAACTGACTTTAAAAGCACAGATTGTGTGTGTGTGTGTGTGTGTGTGTGTGTGTGTGTGTAGATGATGGATTTATGTGTAGTACATGTGCGCAGGCACCTTTAGGTAGGGTCCCCTGGAGCTGGAGTTATAGGTGGTGGCGAGCCACCTGACATGGGTGCTGGGAGCCAAACCTGGGTCCTCTGGAAGAGCAGTAAGCACTCTTGACTGCTGCATCATCTCTCCAGCCTCCATAGCTGGCGTTCACTTGCTATGACTCTCCAATAGGATGTTGTTCACATTGTTATTATGCTAGGGTTATTGCAGTCATACAACAGACACAGCAGATACTTTTTAATAAGCAGCCAGCCTGTCTTGGGATGTGTGTGTGTGTGTGTGGTGTGTGCATATGTGTGCACACACTCACACACCATTTTGTCTCTAAAGAAACTGAAACTCAGAAAGGCTGCTCATTCAAAACAACACAGCAAGTAAGCAAATTTGGCCAGGACCCAGAGACAAGGGTGTTTTAGACCAAAGTCTCTTATGCTCTGTAATAGTCACAGCCACATTTTTCTGACATGAAACTGGAGGCTCAGAGGTGTCCTTAACTTCAGTAAGAACGTTTTTTTTTAAAAAAAATATTCATTTATTTATTATGTATACAATATTCTGTCTGTGTGTATGTCTGTAGGCCAGAAGAGGGCACCAGACCTCATTACAGATGGTTGTGAGCCACCATGTGGTTGCTGGGAATTGAACTCAGGATCTTTGGAAGAGCAGGCAATGCTCTTAACCACTGAGCCATCTCTCCAGCCCCCCAGTAAGAACGTTTTAACAGCCAAGTGAAAGACCTTCTGCCTTGCCAACGCTATACTGGTGTGACAATTAGGAAGTGTTTTCTGTGACGTTGGGCACAAATGTTCTTACTTCTCCCTAAACCCCCAAGAGTCACCTAGCCAATGTGCATTGTGACTTGAGAACATGGCAGCTCAAGACACTTGGCAAACGACAGTGATGGGACTCAAAGGCAGCTGCTCCACAGTGGACAACCAGGTAGGTGTCTTGTGTTCTCCATTCTGCCTCTCCAGGAGTTCCCAGTGAGAAGACCCAAAGACTGAAGCTTACAACCCCTGATCCATCTCCTCTCTGCCTCTCCCTCCGCTGTTTGGGTGGCAGTGTGGATACTCAAGCAGCTTACACTGACCAGATGGAGTATGTGACCAGCCGTAGAGTCAATGACAGCCTGCCTGAGAGGTTCATTCTGCCCTGTCAGAGCCACTCCGCGGGCACAGATGGCTGGCTTTCCCACAGACCCTTGCAAGTTGTCCAGGTGGATCTGACCACTTCTCCTCCCCTCACACCCTCAGGCGAGTCTGAACTTGTGTAGAGGAAAATGGAAATCAGTATCCTGGGTCCTCCTGCTGCAGTAAAGCATGAATAGAAGACAGTCATGCACAGTGGCCATAGCTATGGGACTCCCCCTCCTCAAGCCTTACGATGCTACCTAGTCTATATAACAGCTCAGCAGGACCTGGGAGAGCAGTCCTGCTTTACAGATGAGGAGATTAAGTTCACCAATTAAGTGAGTTACTCAAGGACGTAGGTCAAGTAAATCGAGGCTAATGGAGATTCATTCTTTCTCCATAGAACAAAGTAGAGGGGGTCTTATGTGTGTACTTTAAAGGAACCTTGGGGGACAATAAAGAGCAGTAAGGGATCTGAATATGATCCAAGCATGTTTTATTCAGGTATGAAAATGCCATGATAAAGCCTATTTCACACAATTGATATATGTTTTTAAAGGGGCAGAGTCCTCTGTTGTGAGCCATCAGCGAGAATGGCTGCCAAGTGTCCCAAGTGTCCCAAATTATGTGGCTGTGGGAGGTGAGGCAAGAAAGTCAGGGCAGAAGTTGGGAAACTGCCAGAAGAAGGAAAGATACCCACAACTCTAATCCTGCTTGGTCTCACCCTGCACCGAGTCCTTTAAATGGCTTGCCCGCATCAGTAACTTACAAGACCAAGTTTTGAGACAGGCATTATTTTTATTATTCCCAATTGACAGATAAGCTTACGGAGGACCAGAGAGGTTAAGAAAAGCACCCACAGTCACACAGCTGATAAGTGAATGAGGCAGAATGAAACTGTGGTCTAAGTGTGACCCATGAGCCAGTGCTGTCCCCTGTAATCTCTCAGTCCTCCACAGGACCCAATAACATGGTGTGTCAAATCTCAGCAAAAGGCTTTAAAACCTCCCAACTCCTCTGCTTGGTGGCCATACAAATGCTGCAGACGGCAGGTACAAGCTAATGCCACTGACAATACTCAAGGCAACTTTGCACATCTGGCAGTTAAATGAGTGAAGCTCAAAGAAAATCACATCCCCAAGGCGCAGGACACTCCACAGGGTGAATAACAGGGATTTCATTACAGCCCAAATGGCAGAGAATAAAACTCACCTTATTTAGGGCTTGAAAGAGAGCCACTCGCCAAAGAGCAATGGACCCCAGGAAGCTCCCATGAATTCACACTTGATTCATTTTGAACTTGAGAACACCTTGGAGGCGATGTTTCCCTCCTGACTTCCTTTGTTAATAGGGTTCTCTTAGCTGATGCATCCTGGGAGAGGCATTGCCAGAAAACGTGGTGTAAGAACCCACTGTTTTCATTTGTGAGCTGAGGATGGATGGACTAACCATTCTTCGCATACTCCAGAAAATGGATCCCGCAAAGGACACTTTGGTTTTTTAAGGTAAGTCTTTTATGACTGTGTGAGGCTCCAGGGCTGTCCCCTCCAACACTTGGCATTAAACAAAGCATTTTGACTGAATTTAAACCTTACATGCACAGCAGGATAGGTGAGCAGCAGATATCTAGGCTGCCTGGTGATTCTGTAAACCCTTAGGGGACCCCACCTGGCCTGAGAGATGAGGATCCTGTAAAGACACTAGCCTCCTTCCACAAGGCTGCTTCAACTGATGCCGCGCCAAGCTTAGGCTCTTGCTGGCACTCCACCTGTGCTCCGTGCTGAGAAGGCCCCAGTGATGGAAGCTCTGAACGGGCAGGAAAGCCAAGTAGTCCACTCTCAACTGCCCCTGCAGAGCTATCTATAAACAGAGAGTGCCACTCTTTCCATGTCTCTCAGTCTGAATTCAAGTTCTCCCCCACCCCAAAGTCCTGCTAGGATCTGCCAGGACATGAAGGGATAGGCATATCTCAAAACCTTCAGAGCAAGGACAACCAACACATTTGGATATGGAGGTAGAGATTTTCAAACGCTACCTTTGAAAAGCCAGTGACAGATGAGACACAACTATGAGACCCCATCTCCTTTCACTGCATAAGCAATATGTGTCTTGGTTTACTCTGTGGCCACACATCTGTCTAAATGTTGGGAAGCAACACACAGGAACATGCTTTCTTCTAATCTTCCCACAACTCCAGGCAGGCCATATGCACGTACCTTGTTAGCCAGACACTGGGGAGGAAATCAAGTTACAGTGAAGTGGTTCCAGAATACTTCTGTGATTATGAGATCATTTGCATAAACATTCAAGCTTTGGTCCCTGAACAAATTCCAGTTGGGTAACAGCTGACCCCCCATATTCAAAGGCCTCTTGTCTCTTTTACGGTTCTCTTCTGGTTTTAGAACTGACATCAGTGTGGACAGAGAACTTGAAAACCAGAAAGGGCTGGTCTTAGGGCACAGAAAACAATGTTGACCTCCAGAGTTTTGGGTTTTGTTGTTGTTTGTTGTTATTTTTCTTCACAGAGGGAAGAATGAAGAAAGAAGAAATGCAGGGTTTCTAGATAGACAACGCATTTATGTGAAGCAGAATGTATGATCGGTTTAGTGTCACGCTGGAGAAGACATGGAGGATGAGAGTGAACGTCTGTCCCTCACACTATCATCTCTGGAAGGACCACTTGAGTCACCAGCTACAAAACAAGGGACTCCCCCCCCCGTCTCTTCACAGTGCCTGTTAGATAACGTGCTGGAACAGAATCAATGACTGCAACTTTGCCCAAATCTTTTCTTCTTCCTTGACCTCCCCAAATTATCATTAAAGAAAAAGGTTACATGAGACACAGTCATTTGAGAGATATAGTAAAGGGGAGTGTGTGTGTGTGTGTGTGTGTGTGTGTGTGTGTGTGTGTGTGTGCAAATGGATTCTATTCTACATCCCAGGCGCAAACACAGGAAGCTGGAAGCTATAGCACCCACTCCAAGAAGGAACTGTCCAGGGTCTGAAGGACCCTTTTTTTTTTTAATGTGACACCTTTCATGCTTCAAATTTGATCGTGTAGATGCCTTACCTATTCAAGAATAATTTGCACTTCTTCTAAAAGCTCAAAAATGCTGCTAATTCCTACTTAATCAGGCTCACTGAGATGGGCCCAGAAATTTGCATTTCAACAAGCTCTCCAGTTTATTCTGACACACTCAAGATCTGGAGAACTGCTTAGCTAAAGGTTCTTTCTATTTAAAGAAACTTTGCCCACCTCCCTCCAAGTAAAAGACAGCAGTAACAGATGATACAGGGAAAACTGGCACTAGGCGGATAATGCCAAACTTCTCAACTCATTAAATTGTCTCAAGAAAAATGAGCAATACAGCTTAAGCGTGCTTAAAAATCAATGTAGATTCTAATGTCTAAACTGTTCACTGCTGTTTACACCTGTGGAGGAAGAAGCCCGCTAGCAAAGAGGCACTACAATGTCTTAACGCCTGACAGCTTTGCACTCCAGCCCCAGCTTCCCAGAGAGGACCACCCAGCAGGAGGCCCCATGCTCACCTTGTTTTCTGAAGAGGTTGCTGTGCACGATCTCATTCATTGACTGAACCTTCTGCTTCTGCAGCTTCACAGGGGGGATACAGGTGTAGAACTCATAAAGGAGCTGGCTGAAGGCACAAAAAATAGAATTGGCAGAGATTAGACCCAAACCACGCACCTCGTGTCACTGAGGTTCCAACTTGGGTGGTTAGTGCCCTAGGGCCAGAATTGGCATCATTGAGCTTCCTTGCACTTCTAAATCCTGGCAGAGCGCCAGGTGGACCGTGAACCTTCAGTGAACATGCTGATGTTAGCACTGAATAGTAATAGCACCCAAACAGATGTGAAAATCTGAAAACAATACCATTAGCCCTGAGCGCTTACTATGTAGCTTACTATGTAGATGTCACAAGCCTTCTACCACCATGATGTTAGGAAAAGGTATCCCAGTGTTTATATTTTACCTATTTATTACTTGGGGGAGGGGGTTTGAGGCAGGTTCTCTTCGTATAGTGAAGGCTGGCTCTGAAACCATGATCCTTCTATTTCAGCATGCGTGCTGAGATTACTGGGGAGGGCACTATATCAGGCTGACAAGTGTGAAGAACTAAGGTTAGAAAGGTCAACTAACTGCCCCAAGGTCACACCAGTAAGGCAGCAAAGAAACAAGTATTGAAAACCAGGTTCTGATTTTTTTGTTTTGTTTT
>JAQHUG010000037.1:7031658-7063371 GCA_028555095.1 Dicrostonyx torquatus
TTGCATCCATAATGAGTTCCTGCTCATTATCAACATTTTTCATTTCCAGAATGTCCTCGGTTTGTGTTTTCTCAATGGACTCTTTCATTTTTCAAATCTTGAACTATTTAAACTATTTGCTTTACTTGTTTGTTTGTGGGTTTTGGGGAGGTTTTTTGGTTTGTTTGTTTGGGGTTTTTTTTGTTTTCTTGGCTTTCTTTAAGAGATTTATTGATTTCATCCAAATTTTGTTTTTCATCCATTTCTTTTAGGGAAATTTTCAGTTCCTCTTTATGGGTTTCTATCATCTTCATAAAGTTATATTTAAGAACTATTTCTTCTAGGTTAGGACGTTCAGGCCTTCCTGTTGTAGGACTACTAAGTTCTGGTGGTGCCATGTTGCTCTTTATGTTGTTGAATGTGTTCTTACATTGTTGTCCGCCTATCTTTTCCTCCAGTGGGTCCAGGTAGGGCCTGGGCTTCAGGGGCTTCCTATTCTCCATTTGGATGCAGTTGGGACCTGTGGTTTAGGTGGTCACTCTTCTTCCAGGTGCAGGCAGGTCTCTGACTCTAGTTGGTGCTGATATGGTTCTAGGGCTCCTCTAGGTGTAGGCAGATGGGGCAGTCTGGGCCAAGACTCCAGTGGTCACAGATGCAGTGGGGGAATGGTTACACATGAGGGGAGGCTGTTCCAGAGTCTCTGGTGTTTGGTGAGTGGAGGTTGGGCATGGGATGTGCCTCCCAGGGCTAGGGCCTAGAGAGCAGGGTCCTCCAACTGGGAACTCAGTCACCTCTCCAGGGGCAGTCTGTACCAAAGCTCTGGGGGTCACAGATGACTTTTTTTTTAATTTTATCATTTTTAGGAGAAGTACTTCAGCCAACTAGCTCCTAAACTACATTGCTAAATCATCTTATTTAAAAATGTCTGATACCTAGCAACCCTTTATAGGAAATCTCAAAATCAAAAGGGGATCCTTAGTATTTTTCAGAAGGCTATGAAAAAGTTGAGGGGTTGGAACCAGCACAGGACACCAGAAAGGAGATATCTTTATCTCACTAGAAATTTAACATTAGCTTCCCCCAACTATAGCTCTTATCTGCTCACTGTAGTCACTCACCTCGAATACCAGTAAAAATTTACATATTGTGCAATGGGAGTATGCAGAGAAGTAGAATATAACGAACCATACTTGGTGATTGTTTGATTGACACATTCTAATGAAGGTCAGTATATAACATCAAACAAATGAATCAATACAAACGCAGTAGATGTGATGCATGCAGAGTTTCAGACAATCATGGCAAGGGGTAGAAGAAGAAAGTAGGAAGTGGGAGGAGTTTCATTTATTTCTAATAGGTTGAGGCAGTTTTCCCAGGTAGATTAACACTTGAAGCCTAAAGAATGAGGAGCTGCACTGCACAGAAAGGGAAAAGAAAAAACTGATTAAAAAAAAAGACAGCAAATAAACAAACAAACAACAAAAACATACTGGACCTGTCCTAGCTGGGGCCTGAATGCAGTTAAAGAACAGCACCTAAGCTAATTTCTCAGGCTCCAACGTTTGTTGCAATAACGGCAGTAAACTGCAGGAAGGACATGCAGGAATGTTTCTATATCTGAACATGCTCCCATGTAGAAGGTGTTTTGTTTGTTTTGTATCATCTGTTATCCTGTCTGTGAATTTCAGTGGATTTAAGGGAAAGTAACAGCTACAGGTCAATCTCAGATGCCCCCTTCCCACAGCATAATCTCATTAAAAATTGTGTGTTCACCTATGACATGGATGGAAGCTAAAGAGGAGAGAGCAGAATGAAGCCAGTCTCCACGATCTCTTTCCCTTTTGCAGTTGTGGGATTCACCAGGCAAATGTCGGGACCTAAAACAAACAACCCATAGGCCCATGTGCTGTGGAGTGTTCTACCTCAAACAAATCTGCATGGTCAATTCACATTCTTTATCTTCAGAGAAGGAGGATGTTTTCATTACATACTGGTTATCATCGAAGCCTGGTGTAATGAAACTAAAACTTCTTACCCTAAGGCCTCTGAGCAAGGCTCCCCCAGTGTTCCCTCCTAGATCTGAAGCTGAGAGTTTGCATAGAGGGCCCCGCTTTTCTTTTCAATCCCTAGTGTGACTACAGAGCTGGGGAGAAGACATCACAAGCTCTCACCTGAGCAACTTGGCATCAAAGACTGTTTCCACATCGTGAAGGACAGACGGGATGTATTTCAAAGCCGCCACCTGGGTGGAACATGAAATAAACATGAGTGATGCCCACATCCAACACCTCTGTGCTGTTGAGTGAGACACTTTGTGACATGAGGCAGATCAGAGACTGACCCTGCATCCCAGACTCTTCGATAATTGCTCAAGGCTCCAGGGGCTGTGCACTCCTTTGTGCACACAAGAGAACAAGGCGAGGAGAGTGGCTTATCCAGTGAACAAGTTCCTACACAAATATAAGGAGCCAAGTTCAGGTCCCAAGCATCCATGCAAAAATCCTGGCTCTGCCCTAGCTCTGAGAACCTGGAAACAAGGATATGCCAGAACCTCAATGTCCAATCTACCAGTAAGCTCTGACTTTCATTGAGATCCTCCGTTCTAGTGAGAAAACACTGGCTAGAAATGACTTACGGGGTTTATTTCACCGTATCACTTGTGGTACACCATTGAAGCAGAAGTCACAGATAGACGATGCTTGTTGGCTCACTCCCAGACTTATGGTTAGCTGGCTTTCTTACATAGTCCAGGACAGCCTGCCCAGGGAATGATACTGCCAACAGTGGACTGGGACCTACTGTTATATACGTTAACAATCGAACCCACCCACAGACCAATCTGATCTGGGCAATTCCTCAATTAAGACTTCCCTTCTCAGCTGACTCTTAGTGTGAAAAGCCCACAGTTAAAGCTAACTAGATTGAACAGGTCACAAAAATAAGGTGAAGAGCAAAAGAGGAAGCCACTGATGTCAACACGTGACCTCCACAAGTGCCCTTGCACATGCACACACACGTTAACAGACATGCACACGCACAAGGAAATCACAACTTAAAAACACGAGTAAAATGTTGGAAGCACTTTGGCTCTCTGATTGGATTCTGGTTCCACACCTTCTTATCCATATAACTTTGGACAAAGACATCTTTACTGTCTCAATTTCTGTAGGTATGTGAGGCATCAAAGCTGGACATAAAGCATATTTGGGGTGCTTAATAATGGACACCTCTCTTACAAAGTGCTGTGATTGAACTGATTTACTGGTGGCTAGGGTGCTTTGAATGGAGTTATGTGTATTTTCTCTCTGTAGTCGCTATAGTGGACAGAAAACAGTGTATGTGTCAATAATAGTATGTTTTGACCCAGTGGCTGGGCTAAGATAACTGGACAGGAAGATAGGTTTTCTTTTCTTCTCTTTATCCAGTGGTATGAACCACTTCCCATCCCCTGGAGGGAATACAGTTTGCTTAGCAGTGGGCAATCTACAATTTCAGAAGGAGCCATAGGTCATATAGAAGGAGCATAATGACTAAGGGGCTAGTGGAAGGGTGTGTTTTTATTTCCCCTGTGCTCTACATGATACCAAAATATGTCATCCTTTGGCAATCACTCTAGAATAAACATAGTGAAGATTACTTTCTTCAAGAATATCTTGGGATGGGAAAAGTGGTTGGTAGGTACACCACCATGCCTGAAGGCCTGCATTCCACTCCCTGGGTCTGCATAGTGTAAGGCAAGAACCAACTCCCACAAGTTGTCCTCTGACATCCACACTTGAACCAAGGCATGTGCACACACATGCACACAAGCACACACAAATAAAAATCTGATTTAAAAACCTTACCCCTAGATATATGCTAACGAGCTTCTTAAATAATGACTGACACTTCTAAGAATTTATATTGGGACAAATACTGTGCTGAACACTGCAAATGTATTATCTTCTTAATTACAGCTCTACAGGGGTTATGGGGTTTTCAAAGACAAGGAAACCTGATTGCAAAAAGATTCAGCAACTTGCTGCAGGTTACTAGGGAGTCAGGGTTTAGACTCAGGCAGCTACTCCGAGAGGCACTCCTGTGACCTCTGAATGCCACAGCCACCTTACTCACACAAAGCCCCATTCCAGTCCTTCATCCTTTTCTCCCTGATTATAATTTCTAAAACTCGGTACTACATTTCTGTTGTAAATGAAAATCACACAAAATAAGGGTGAAAATTGCCCCTCAAATCCCCATCTTCATCTTAGCTCCAATCTATATGCCCCAGAAGAAAACAGTTAACATCACAGTGAGTTTCTCCTGCCATTCATGAACACATATATACACGTGTGTGTGTGTGTGTGTGTGTGTGTATACATATACATATATATTTAACTTTGTTTTGTGGCTATTTTCTACAAGATCCTTAGCATGCTGTCTCTTGGAACACATTCTCTTAATTTCTGACCCCATTCAGTGAAGCCCAGTGGGTACACCACGCTTCCTTCACCTTACCTTGCTCATGGACTCTAGACTACTTTCCATTTTCCTAATTATAAAACACACACTAAGGAGACAGTTAATATTTGAAAAATATATACAACCCTACAAGGATTCCTATAGAACAGATTGCTTGAAGACAAATTAGTGCATCAAACTTCATATGCATATAAATTTTAGATCTTGCCAAATGATCTTGAAAGAGGCAGTAAGCAATTGCTCTTTATTGCTTCTCTATTTCCCCAAGTCCTTGCTAACACTGAATATGCAATCTTCACAATTTTTGTCAATGTGATGAACAACTTGGCACTGTAATTTTGAAAGTCTTTGGTTACCAGCACTGTCAGCCATATTTTCTATACTTAATAAATACCTGTATTAACTAACCTTCTTGTTCATATCTTTTCTCCTATTCTTTCAGGTGATCCTTTTTCTTACTTGATTACAGAATTCTCTATGCATCAACATTAGCCTTTTTATAGTAATACATTTTGCCGGAGTTTTCTCTGGCTTTTCCTGGTGTCTGATGAGTATATTTTAGCTTTGTTTATCATATCTTTTATTGCACTGAGATATTCTAAATTTGCTTGTTGTCATGCATGTGTTAGATGCTGTTCTTTAAATTTATTAAATCTTCAGTCTAGAAATCACTCTTTCTTTCAAGTCTAGATCATAAGAGGAAGCAGCCAATGTTTTAAACTATGCCTTCATGGGTACTCATCCCCAACAAGATGGTGTAAGGTGTTCTAGAGATGGGAAGTTTGTAATCAAGCCATTTCAAGAAATAGTGGTGAAAACAATTATAAACTGGGGTGATTTTTGTTGTTGTTTTCAACAACTATAGAGCTTTCTAGGGCTTCAATGTGCTCTGAATCATCATGACATACCTCCAGGCAGTCACAGGTACACAGAACATTACAATCTAGTTGGTCAAGGACCATCTTGATCAGGAAGCACCAAGCAGTAGGAAAATTCAATGTCCTCAGGACCCAGCATTCAAGAGGAAGGTGTGATGGGGCTCACACAGTGGGCTGGAAGTGAAGAGCTGCTCTTACTCAGTTGTTATGATGCTGTGTTAGCAAATGGGACCTGTCTATAGGTCACATTCTCTGAGAGTATAAAGAGACCCTCAAACCGTGGCTGTAACCCAAGAAACACTTGCCTAAGCACATCAAAAAAACAGTTCCTTTGTTCACTATTAGGTCAAAGAGCACAGAACCCACAGAGACCTGACTATAGATCCCAACTCCCCAGCTGGCCCTTGCATTAGATTGGGTCCATCTCACATGCCCAAGTGTCGACATCATCAGGTAGGGTATAGGAGGAGGATGTCATTTAAAACATATCACTATGATGCTCAGCACACCCGCCCTGCTAAGGTCAATCAAATTTCACATGTACTGCCTCATTCTCCAGTGCCTAGATGCAATACAATGTGAATTATCGTAGTTAAGACACAAAACTCTCAGCAAGTTGAGGAAAGCCAGGATGAGAGTGTCTATGGTAGGGCTCTGGCTTTGGGGATCTAGGCCTCACTTCATATCTGTGAAGTCATTCAACAGCATCTACATCTCTGGGAGTTGACATAAACCCAAACATCTATACACAGGCGCTCTCTCAAGAATAGCAAGGTTTATCCAAAGGAGCCCACCTCCTGATCTCCAAGCTCTGGGTTGATAAGAAATTCAAACATGTCATGTAGCTGCCACCTTTCATTCAGAGGATGCTTTTTAACACAGTGGGAAGGTAGCATCTGGTCCAGACAGCCCCACCGAGAAAAGGCAAGCGTGCAGTTCTCTTGTCTGATGAGAAAAGTCTACTTGAGAAATTGGCCAAAGTTACTGTGGTGGTTTGAAAGAAAATGGCCCCCAAAGGGAGTGGCACTAATGGGAGGTGTGGCCTTGTTGGAGTAGGTGTGGTCTTATTGGAGGAACTATGTCACTGTGGAGGCGGGCTTTGAGATCTAAACTCAAGATATTATCCAGTGTCTCAGTTTACTCCTATTGCCTTCTAATTGAGATGAAGTCATCACCATGTTTGCCTGCATGCTGCCATGCTCCCTGCCATGACGATAATGGAGCAAACCCTTGAGACTGTAAGCCCCCACCTCAATGAAATGTTTTCCTTTATAAGAGTTGCTGTGGCCATGGTGTCCTTTCACAGTAATAGAAACCCTAACAAAGACAGCTACTGTCCAACCTAGCACTAATCACAAGAGTCCTGTCTATAGTCTTCTCTTGAAATATCTGTGCTGACTACAGCAGTTATTACCATCAATAACTCCTAGAAAAAAATAGGCCAGTCACATAATTTATTGGAGACCTCTACCTGTTGCATGTCTGAGGCCTAGAAACTGGAAACAGACTGGCTTTGCAGATAGGCTAGCCACCCAGGAACGGTACAGCTTAACTGTAATTTTTACTGCTTCTGCCCTTATATCTACTGTTACACATCAAATGTTATTGTAGAGTTTTTACTTTCATTCCTTAGTATATGTTCCTATATGGCTACATTATTTTAAATATATGTGCACACATAGATATGGTACCAATATACTCATGTAATGGAATTATTATTCATAGGGTTTCCAAGTAGAAATCATTACCAGAAAATTCCTATGTACCACATACCTTACATGAAATATCTTGTTTAATTGTAATAACTATTCTGAGCAGAAGAATACTGTCATCCCAACTTACCAGTGAGGAAATTGTGGTACATAGATGTTAAAAAAATTGACAGAAGTCATATAGTAACAAGTCAGGATGTGTCCCAGACGGCCCAGGTGACTCTTAACCAGCATGCTCTCCTATTGCCCTTCAAGCTGAATGAAAGGCCTTCTGTCTTGGCAAACTAGGGCATTTCTGTAGAGTATGATGACTTAGGAAAGATGATTTAGGAAAAGAAATGGATTAAAACTATCTATTTTGTCCTTTTTTTACTTTGAACAGAAGTACAGTTTTACTGGCATTCCTTAAGTCAAGGACCCTCCTCATCACCTATGTATGTGGTCAAAAGAATGGACATCAGGAAAACTTGAACCGGATCAGTAAGTAATCTCATGGAAACAATTGAATTTTCTTTCTTCCTCTGTCAAAGGCCAGAAACAACCCTTGAGAAGAGACCTGTACCCAACCCCAACACAATGCTTGTCTGTCTCAGACAGAAGGCATAGGAAAAGGCTGGAAATTGGTACTGTCTAGATCAATGGTTCTCAACCTTTTTAATGCTGAGACCCTTTAATACAGTTCCTCATGTTGTGGAGACCCCCAACTATAAAATTATTTTCGTTGTTATTTCATAACTGTAACTTTGCTACTCTTATAAATTGTAATGCAAATATCTGATGTGCAGGATATTTGATATGCAACCCCCAAGGGAGTCAAGACTCACAGGTTCAGAACCACTGACCTAGATAGCTATGACCTAGAGCTGACCAACCACCTTGGCCAGGGAGGAAAGAGTGGAAACAGTACCAAACAATTGATCTCCAAACTCTGAGGGGCTTGTATGTTGAATGTTTCCAGGTATATATTAATTCTACCCCCACCCCAAGTGACTATCCTTGCTACCAACAGATAGGGCATTATTTCTAAACAGGGCATGTGTATGAGGAATACACAATTACAAAACAAAGCTTGACATCCTGTTGCCACATGTGTTTCAAGCAAACACTAGTCCCTCTCTGCCAAGTTTCAATCCTTTTAGTTTAGCCAGAAGACAGACAGTGAAGGTCTATGGCAATAGGAGACACAGTGTCACAGAAATTCACCACAGCATAGCCGCATGAAGGCCGCTTCCTTGGAGATATTGAACTGTCTTGGGGAATGCAGATGCACCGCTGTCTCAAGGTTTGCTCATTGCTGCAGTCCTTGGGTGTGAATCCAGGCTGTATACAATTAGAGCTGAGGCTTCTGGTCATCACCAAACAACCTCCAAACAACAGTGTCCGTTCATTAAACAGAATATATTGTGTGGTTTAGACACTGAGAAGAGGACCAGAGAATTCTGGATCATGAGTTTTTCCATCTTTTCTACAACTCAATATCATGTTGGCCCCCAAGATTGGCAGGAAGCAGTAGGACTCAGTGCTTAACAAAGCAGATTATAGGCTAATGATGTAGCCCAGAGATAGATTTCTTGCCTACTATGGGCAAGACCAAGATTTGATCCTGAGCATGGTGGGGAGGGGGAGGAGAAGTAGAAGCAACCAAAGCCACAGAAGCACCATGAAAAGGTAGGCTGTCTGCCTTCAAGTTCAACATAACTCTATAGCTTTACTCCGTGCTCCCCTTATCTAACCAGCAAAATGAAGAGAACACAGTTGCCTGACCACTTAGTGTTGGTATGAAGATGACATTTAAAAAACAAACAAACAAAACCAGAGCTATTAGTACCACTTACAGCTGTTTTTTGTTTTTGTTTTCAAGGCAAGGTTTCTCTGTAGCTCTGGAGCCTGTCCTGGAACTAGCTCTTGTAGATCAGGCTGGTCTCGAACTCACAGAGATCTGCCTGCCTCTTCCTCCCAAGGCTGGGATTAAAGGCGTGTGCCACCACCACCCAGCTTTCACTCCAGCTTTTTGATTGGGATAAATTTTTATAACTACCTTTCACAGAATTAGTCATTTCCAAACATCACCTCAAGCATGCAATATGTGGTTGAGGAAACAGGACAAATTTAAATAATCACTTGAAAATCCAAAGAAAAATACCTGTTTTGTTTTGTTTTCTGTTAATACAGAATCTCATCTCTCTTGCTCTGTGAGCCTCATCTAAGGAACAGGTGATTATTTGCCTGTTAGTTTGGACATCTAGGTGTTATGCCAATTGAAAGAGAAAATAAAGTTATTCTAAATCTGCTTGCCTTCACGACTGGACATCTGACCATCTTTCTCATGTGTAGCTTTTATCTGCCTTTTGTCAAAAGATTTAATGGAGCTAGTCTACACTACCATGAATGGTGACTGAGAAATCAAACTCAGCTTTGCTGAGGCTCTATTCAAATCCGAGGACAAGTATCTCATGGCTGTGGTTAAGTTACTCAGCCTCTCCGAGTCTCCCTTTCCGCATCTTCAAAGCAGAGATAGAATATTTACATTACAAGGTGTTGTTGCAAGGATCAAAGGAACTAACAATATCTGTAAAGTTTCTACTTTATAACATGGCATGTAATAAATGATAAAATGCAAAAGAAACAGACCAAATACAAAAGGAAGACAGGAGCCTGTTTTTACCCTGCCGTTCATTCTACCAATAGCTGTTTGAGCATTTACTGTTGGCAGATGCTGGTGAATGCCCCGACCTTTCTGGGCACTCCAACAGCTGTCAGCATGAATGTCAGAGAGACATGCAAGAGAGCATGGCATTGAAAACCAGCTCTTTATTCTGCTGGTACCATCAAAATGGGCATTACGCGGTATCATTAATGTAGAGGAAAAGGTGACAATTGCCTGCTCAATTATTGCCATGTTCCCTTCCGTCGGTGCAGCTAAATGTAGATCATGAGTATGGACTGTTGAGCCTGTCAATCTGCCCTCCATTTCATCAACCCTTAAGACATAGCTTGTGCACACAGACTTCTGAACATGTGACCTATTATTGAAAACACTCAGAAGACTTTGGCCCAAATCATTCCCGTGGCATAGAGAAGAACATTGACTTCGGAGTCAGGAGGCCTTGATGGCATTAAACATTAGCTCACCCGCCTACCACTTTGGGCAGGTCTAATTTGGGGCGAACTTATTAATTTATAAGCCTCTGTGAACACTGGGGACCATGGTTCCCTGCAGATTTCTGATTAGATTAATAACACTGTATGTGAAGAGCCCTGCTCTACACCAGGCATATATTAGGTACTCAAGCCCTGGAAGGCATTTGCTTTGTTTTTCTTTTTCTTTCTTTTCTTATGTTCTGTTCTGAACAACTGGCTTTAACGTCATGGTTTTGAGTGAGTTGTTGCCATGCCAACAAAGAATAAAGAAAACCACAGAAAATACCTCACAAAGCCAGATGAGCCTTCAGAACAGGAAATAACTTGCTTAGGCCTCAACACTCACAATGGACAAAGCCAAGATTTGAACTAGACCCTCTTCACTTATAACTAAGGCGATGTTGAACAAGGGATTCTGCCCTAAGCGTCTACCTAGGTGCAAGCGTTCAGTTTGGAGCAGAAATGAAAATGATGAGCATTCTCATGCTATGATACAGACTTGCCTGTGGGCCAATAGAATAGAAGCAATTCCTCAATTGAGATTCCCTATGCCTAGATAACTCTAGTTTATGTCAAGGTGACCAAAACTAGCCAGCACAATGACTAACAATTATTGCTAAATTAATTTAATTGCTAGATGATGTAACAAGCCTGCATTTTGTGTTTTCCACAGATTATTTCCTTTAACCCTACAAACGACCCTTGCAGTGCAGTTTGACTTCTTATTTTGCAAAAGGAAAAATCGAGGTGATATGCTTAACACTGAAGGGAACATGCCCATGTGTGGAAGACTGAATTCCCACTAAGGCTTCTCAGCGTCAAAGCCGCAGCTCACCCTCGTACTGTGAAAGCCATAGACTATAGAAGATTCCTTGTGTAGGGTTTGCCAGCATGATCTTGACCTCCTGCCTGTGTTTAGCCCGTTCCTCACTCTGTAAAACAGGCTTACATTGTCTTCCCATAGTACTGCTCTTAATATCTGAGATGACTCTAAATCCCTCCTGATAACTTTTCAGGAGCCATATAAATAGCTGGAAAGTACCTTTGACTTTATGCAAATCCCTGAAGCTGAATTTGGCCATTGGAGCAAATTTTAAAACGAGATAAAGCCCCATTTGCATGGCGCAGGGGTGGAAGTCTCGAGAAGAAACCAGCATAATCAGGAAGAGTAAGGCTTTTCTAGCAGATTGCCCAGACAATAAGAACCAGACTCAAATGACTTATGCACAAACCGTAGCAATCGCATTAGTTTCACACGGTTGTACGGCATTTTATAATCTGTTCTTTTGCAGAGATTGTTTCTTGCATCTTCCTCAAAGAGTGCAGTGTTCTATATGAAGAATCAGAGGCTGAGAAGTTGTATGATCTACATAATAAATAGTCCATAGAATCCATGAAGAACATTCCTCTTAACCCAGGCTCCTGATAGATAAATGCTCACTCCCCGCTCGCTGCTCCCTGACTATGTCATTTCTTTCTTCTTCCTTCTTTCCCTACCCTACTCCTTCTCTCCCCTTTTTTCTTCTCCCCCCACAAAATACCTGCAGTTCATCACAGGGAATCAGGTGTAGAAACTGGACAAAACAGCTCTAGCATGGCCTCCTTCTCTGTCTTCTACCTATTTGGGCCTCGGCTCCATTCTACTGTCCTCTGGAGAGCTTTCTCTCTCTGCTCATCTCTGCTTGAAGATTCTCTCATGGGAACTGGTCACCCTTGACCTTCGCTAGCTATCCTACCCCTCCCATTGCTCCTATCACTCTGCAGCCTCTGGATGATACAGGCCAGGTGGGAGCCAGGCCCACCCACACCTCATTTCAGGCTACCTCTGCTCCACTTGTCTATTTTGTCATATAGTAAAGTTTTAGAAGTATAGAAACTACGTTTTTAAAGCAGCAAAGGGAATATTGGGAAGGCATTTTAAAAACTGGCAAAAGGAAAAGGGAGGTGAAGGCTGTAAAGTCGGTGGTCCTAACTAATTCCAAGGACATTGTGTCTATGGTGGGCACTGAATGAACGGTGTCAAGCATGGTCGAATGCAATTGCTGGAGCTTTGTTTTAAGAGCTGGGCAAGAAGATCTAAATCCAGGTCAACCTCCTTGCTGGAAATGAAGATGCAAGGAAGGCTGTCACCTGGCTGTACTGCAGCTCCCACACTGATGTTGTGCATTCATTCATCCCATCACCTTTTATTCATTACCATCATCAGGACCCTCAGAAGCGCTGAGGATATAAGGATGCATGACTCGGGGACCTCTCTAACATTCACAGCTTCTCAATTTTCATTAAATTCAAAGAAACCAATAGGTCAGTGATTCCCAAACTTTGCTTCATGCTAAAATCTCCTCGGGAGTTTTCTAACCATCACCACCCCCATTATCCTAGCCACATTAAATAAGAAAACCCAATGATGATAATGAGGCATATAAAATTATTAATGGTCTTATGTGCAAAGTTTTGATACTCAAGGCACCAGGAGCAAATGCTCCCCAGGCAGATGTTACCTCTGTCTCGTCACCTCCTTATTCCCTAAATGCTCCTTTATTCATAATTCCAGCCAGAGATGAGGTGATTCTGGGCAGGAATCATGGACATTTAAATTAGCAGCTAAAAGGATAATGTAGGTTTTGTTTGTTTTAGAAGTAATCTGCATTAACTCATTGATCCAGATAAATCAATGGGTTTTCTCTATTCAGAAAACATCAGGCCAGCCTCCATCCCAGCTCCAGTCCTTGAGAGTTAAGGCTGTGAAACTTCAATCACAATTTGCTAATTTTTCCCCAACACAGAGAGAGCTTTCAAGATGTCAATAGATTTGTATAGTGTGTAGGTGAGTACCAGGAACCTCTGTTAGATGAGCCATCCTCTACCTTAGCCATTGAGAAGACTCTAATCCCAACAGGATACCTGAGTTGATGGTGATGCGAACTAAAAGCAGATTATCAGGGCCTCAGTGAAAAAGACCACCACACTTCCAGTCTCACTTTTGGAAGAAGCCAGCTTTAGCTTCTTTCTATCTAGATAGCAAAAGCTTCAGAATTATTTCAAAGGAAAATACTGATGCGTCCATGAGAAACAAGCAATACATCAGTTTCCTCCCATCAGCAGAGCCCCTGGTCCTCATAACGCTAAAAGCACATTGCCGGTCCAGCCCTTCAACTGACATCAGACAACAGCAAACAGTTCTGAGCATGCGATCAGCATTGGGTGGCCAAGGGCAAACACAGAGGCATCTTTCTGTCGTGTGAACCAACCTGCAGAAGGATGGTGGTTTTATATTGGCTTTTCATCAGGTTGTTGATGGATTCAAAGAGCCGTCTCATAGATTCTTCAAACTCCATCTGTTCTTTGCCTTCATAAAGCCTGTAAGAAGACACATCTGGGTCATTCTCAAGCCAGTTGGCCAGACATCTGAAAGTGGGCACCAGCTCCAACCTTCCTTTCCAATGTGGGAGATGAGGGCTTGTGGGGAGAGTGGGGAGCTGATGCTGTGGCTGACAGAGAGGAGCCTCAGGTGCTCCATGCTCACGGGCACCTTTGGACCCACAGAGTGTTATAAACCTGTCCCTCTTCCATCTTCTTTTTTCTTTGAAAAAAACACAAAGAAAGGAATGCCATCTGAGATGTAGACCTTGTGTTTCCAGTCTTTTGGAAACCCCAGGGAAAAAAAACATTTTCAAGTGTGCTGTCCTTTCTACTTAGCCACCACCTGCTGGTCACTTGAACTCCCACAGCCTGTCCTGGGGTCATGGCCAATGCTCTTCTGTCCCCTCAATTTAGAAGAACACTTATTACCTATTTCAAAACTGCATTCCTCTCATTATAAAGATCCTTTGTTATCATTGTAAAAGCTAACGTTAACATAACAGAAAAATATAATTTACAAAACATACCCTCTTAATCCCAGCACTCGGGAGGCAGAGGCAGGCGGATCTTTGTGAGTTCGAGACCAGCCTGGTCTACAAGAGCTAGTTCCAGGACAGGCTCCAAAGCTACAGAGAAACCCTGTCTCAAAAAAAAAAAAAACCCAAAAAAAAAAAACCCTCATTCACCTAACCAAGGAGATCAGCCTCTATGAGCATGGTGGTATTTGTCCTTCCCAGGACTCAGGTCCTCTCCTAATATAAACATGGCTGCTGCCTAGAAGCCATTCCCTCACAGAGCCTGAGCCTCTTCCCACAGCCCCGCTCAGCCCACGGCTTCTCCAAACAAGCTTTTATCAGCAAGCATGCAATATCCACAGCCTAATCTGTGGCATCCAGTGTGAAGCGCACACAAGAGCACTCTTGTCCTCCGCTCAGATAAAGAGTGCCTCTCCTGTCACAGCCCACATGTCAGGAACCAGCCTGAGCCTGTTCTGGTAAAGGTGCTTTCCTGAGATAAAGCACTGACACACTTAAATGGGTTTGTTTGCTCCCCTTCCCCAACAGGCCAGGCAATCGCAGCCACTTCACTACTGTCTCCTCCATGAGATCGCCTCCTGCCCCCCCCCTCTCTCTCTCTCTTTCTCCCTGGGTCTGGGTCTTGTCTGTCCTCCTCTCTGCCTCTTTTATTCTAATGACATCACTCTTCTCCTGTCTTTATCCCTCTGTCTTTCTTCCTCACTTCCCTCCCTACTGACACATCTCTTACTCTTTCCCCTTCCAATAGATGTCTGGAAAGCATTAGTACATCAACGTGGCTCTTTCTAGCTCGTGGCACTGAGTTTGTCCACTCCCTCCCAGACTCATTTAACCTACTGATTGGCTGCCCAGGATTTCTGCACAGCTGTCTTCTCTCTGAATAAGGTCTCCTGCCCTGTATATTTGGATGAGTGATGGAAGTGGTTTTGAGCAGGCCCCTCTTCATGAACCCACCTGCTCTGCTCACAAAGATGGTGTCCAGCCACAGTTTTCTCTGCTGGATGACCTACCCATCCTCCCTCTGCCCTCCGTAACCAAGAGGTCACATCAGAATTCTCCCCCCACCTGTGGGATTTGGCGTTTTTATTTAAAAAGAAAACACTATCATGGGTCTTATTGGGGCTGGAGAGACAACTCATTGGTTAAGAGCACTTGCTGTTCTTACGGAGGACTTAAGTTCAGTTCCCAGCAATCACAATTAAAGAAAAAAAAATAAGTCAAATTCATGTGAAAGTTCAGTTCTAGGTGATCTGATGCCTTCTCCTGATCCCTGGTGACACTGCATACATGTGGTATACTAACATACATGCAGGCAGAATATTCATACACATAACATAAAAATAACTCTGTTCTTAAATGGGCTTTGTTGAACCATACTAACAGCAGGACTGCAGGGTTTGGAATGCCTACAAACTTCCCTGAAGAGATCCTGGGGACCATCCTGGGTCCTGGTTGCACTGCATCTCCTTAAATCTATCTGAGTTTTGTAAGCTGTACAACTGCCTGTAGGATGAACTTGGTTCTTTGCATAGACCAGCCCCAGCTCCTTTTGTCTCAACTTCTCTGTAGTCAGACCTTCACAGAGTACAGCCTTTTCTTGTAGCTCCCTGGGCATGGGTTCAAAGTCAAGAATTGTTGGGAAGTCTAGTAAGCTGTTATTCCATGCCCCAACTGGACCAACGAAGACACAGGGGACCAGAGTGAGGAAGTGACTCAGAATCACTGTCTTCTAAATATTCTTTCACTGAGGTGGGAAGGACAAGAGACTTGCACAGCAAACCGATGACTTGTCCCTAATCACTGCCTTTGTAGGACACTGGATTTAGTTTTTACCTGCAGAAGATGCAATTTGATCTAGATCACAGGCTGTACCCAGAGACTGAACCAAGACTCACCAGCATTCTCCTATGCTCTAAAAGGGATTCTAAAAGGGAAAGGCAGGTGATGCTAATCCCATGAAGCATAGACTTGGGGTCCCTGCCTCAGTTCGAATCCAGCCTGATTCTTTTACATATGTCTAAGTTAAGTATCTATGTACCACACTCAAGCCAGGAATAGAAATAGGTACTGTGCCTGCCTGGCTTCCACAGAGGATAGAGAGGATACACATCAATTCAGGCAACAGCTGGGATGGGTGACCTTGCAACAATTGAGAAGAAAAGAGGAATCTACTTCCTGGAAATGACTTTATGGTGGTCATATCCCTTCATGTACTCCCTCCCCCTCAAAAAAAAAACCCTGCTTTTCTGGACTCTTACTCCCCTTGTTAATAAATGGAAGACATAATGCTCATACAAAGTCTTTTTCTAAAATAGCTTTATTTATTTTCATTTTATGTGTATGAGTGTTTTGTTTTACTGTATATCTATGTGCCTCTTGTGTACCTGGTGCCCATGGAGGCCAGAAGAGGGCATCAGCTCTCCTGGAGCTGGAGTTACAGACTGTTGCGAGCCATCACACAGGTGTTGGGAATTAAGCCTGAGTTATCCACAAAACCAGCCAGGGCTCTTAACCTCTGAGCCAGTCCCACAAGTTATTTAGAGGACAAAAAAAAATGAGTTTTGGGTGCTTAATGTTTTAGCTGTCATTTAATAAGTGCTTAACTAAACATCAGCAATCATTGTTGCTTGCTGAACACAGGTGTGCTCATGTTGGCAAGCTCTCTGATTTGAGTATAAGTATATAGAATATTCCAAGTAAGTAGGGACTAAGGAAAAAAACCCAGACATTTTAGACTATATGGAAGAGCTAACTGCATGAGAAGGGGACAGTTAGGGGTCTGGGTGTTCCCTGGGAAGTCCAAGGGGAAAACGAAAGCCTCATCTAGCTTACAGGCCTTAACCATAGCCTCGAAGTCAAGGGCATGGCAGATAAACCCTCTACATCGTTTCTAGTCCTTTCTCTATGCCTTGGATTTGTAAAGAAAACGTTTCTTTTTATCTGGCCTAGAACATTAGACAATTGCTTCTGGAACCAGCTGAGTCTGCCAGGGAACAAATTTTTGAAGGGCCCTGAGGCCCTGACCACAAGGAAAACTAGAGCAGCCCGGGAGGCAGAGCGTGCAGGTGTACCAGTGCGGCCACAGCCAGCACTGAGGCTGCCGGGGCTTGTGTAACTAGAGCAGCATGCTGGGAGACATTGCACAGCTGAGCACTCATTAAATGCAACAGGGCCCCATATGGTGTGCACAGTGCCTGGCACCGCCTCTTCCACGGGAAGCCTCAGCCTATACTCAAGATGCCAAGTCCTGAACAGCAACCCAGGGGAAGGGAGGGGCCTCAACAAAGCAGCCTTAGTCTGGGAAAAGACAAAGGAAGAGGGTCCCTTTCTTCCCATACCTCAACCAGTTTTAGATGCCTTGGCTAAACCGTCTCCAACAGGCACCTCCCGAGCAGCTTCCAGACTCTATGCAGTAATATAGATTCTTAGACAAGACTTCTGGGGTCCCCAACCCTCAGCTCTGTCACTTGTGAGGTAGTGGCCTTGGCTCTGGCTCTGTTTTCTTACGTAGTAAAATACTTGAAATACCGCTCCATAAGGCTGTTCAAAAACCAAATATAAATGGTATGCCCTTGGCCCAAAGTGGGGTGAGGAAGAGGTGCTTCCAGTTCAGAATGTTGTCTGACATTTCTGCATATAAGGAATGATCTCCCTCTAGATGGGAAGGTTGTTCACAGCCCATCCATACCTTACACACAAAAGGTGAAGGTAATTTTATACGCCGCTTCAAATGATTCTGCACAGAAAATGAAGTTTCTTGGTATGGAATTTTCCACTTGTGGAGTTAGGTTGGCACTGAGAAAAATTTGGATTTTGGAGCATTTGAGCTTTCAGATGTTAGGATAAAGGACACACCCACCATGCTCCTCCACATATGAAATCGCCAGCAGCCAAGAACATAGTCGGCAGCCGGTAAATACCAGCTATCCCTACAACTCCTCCCATTTCTCTTCTGGATCCATCTCATTCGGCTTCCTGAGACTTACAGAGGAAGATGCCAGCATCTCCATAAAAGCTGCCCCTCACTGAGCATATACCACATGCAGGCCCTGCACTGGAGACTAACGGGGACAAAAAAACTAACACAGAAAAGAGCCCCATGTCAATCACTGACCACCATCCACTGAGAAAAAGCAGATACTAGTGCTGTTGCTCAGTATTCACACAACTCATGCCCTGGGCTGGGCTCCTCCTTCAGACTGGCTCGTTTGACAAGGCCTGTCAGTACCTGTATCTCGTGTGGTTTAAGGACGTATGACACTCTGAAGGATCTTGAACTCTGGGTGATGCTGTCACCTCCCTGGTAGCTCCTCTCTGCCTTGTGTCCACTCCTCCTGTGCTACCACCCCCCAGGGCCTGTCTGTCCCACCTCCGCCCCTTCTTGGCAATACCAGAAATGAACCCCAAAGTTTAGTCCTCGGCCCAGCACCGTTCCTGCTTCTTACCCTGTCACATTTTTTGCTTTATTTTTTTTTCTTGGCAAGACACACACCTCACATTTCACAGGAGTCCAGGAAAAAAAATTAAATTAATTGAAAGCTTTTTTAAATGAACATAAATCTATTTTAAATGATTTTGTGATCTTCTATAGAGCCAGGAAAAGTCACCCAAACAGTGAGAGCCAATACATCATTTTGTTATCTTGCATACAAAGGTAGGATACTTTTGTGCCGCAAGACAGACACCAGGCACTCAATGAGTGTTCAAGAGAGGCTACTTCCTTACAGTGAATTCCCCATGCTGACTGATGCACATTCAATCCACCATTCATTCCCAGCGACACAACACCTAAGACGGTCCTGTCAAGGAGCTTAGCTTTCATGATCACTTATATCTTGCTTTCTCCACGAGGATAGAAGCCCCAGGACAGATACTAAAGCATTTTGTGTCATAAGAGTCTCCTCTCCAGCAACAGACCTGGACTATTAAGAGCAAGTTAGAAACAAATGAGAGTCACAGAGTAAACCAATCTTGCCGCTTGATTGTGACTCTGCAGATAATGTCTTGCTACATCAGAAATGAGTTGGATCCTTCTCACTTCAAGAGGAGCCCTCCCAGCTCTCAAGCATGGTCTAAGAGTTCTCTTCGGCTAAACATCCTGCATTTTTAATATCTCCTTTACTACACTAACTACGGCTACAAGAAATTGCTACTTACTAAGCATTTCCTAGGTACTTTGTGGTTTTGATTGCTTTGATCTACATAGCAACCCTATAGTACACTTGCTATGACCATAACGTGAAAAGGACATAGATGCTCAACTATGTTTCACTCAATAACAAATGACACAACCATCACTGGTGCCTATGAGTGTCCCTGGCTCCATGTTTCACCCCTTTATGCACTAGATAATGTTACCACTAAGAAATGGAGCCTGACAATGGCCAGCATAGGAGTGAGAGCAGGTGGGCACGTGGGGTGCATCACTTGCCCTGGGGATGGTTTTGGGGGACTTATGGAGGCAGCTGGATAAGGCTTCCAGGCCTTTTCTATTTAAACTATAAATCTAAGGTATCCTGGCTGTGCTCCTGCATCCGAGTCCATCACTTGTTTTCTTAGGCCAGCCTGCCCAGTGAGCAGCTCCTAGTTTCTGAAGAGTGCTTGTTCCCGACCAGAACCAAGGACTCGAGTGTACTTTCTCTCTCTCCCTCCCCTCCCTTCTCCATATCTATCTTTATCGCTTCACTTGAGTTGAGAATAATGATAACCAAACAACCTGTCTGAGTAGATCTGAAAATTATCCTTGCACTTAACAATTCTTCCAACAGAATAAAACTCAGTACGTTCTGCAGGCTTGTTTAACATCAGTGCAGCAGGGCAAGAAAGGTCCGAGAAAATAAGGGTTCCTTTTCTTATCCACCTTCCCTCTGGAAGGTCACTGTCACCACCCCACCCTTCCCTAAGCACCAAGATTTATAGACCTGAAGTAAGATCTTGATGGTTGAGACATGGAATTTTGGTACAATGACCTGGAAGTCTGATATCTTACTAGCAGTCACCAGAGAAAAGCTCATTTAAAAAGTGATATGCTTGAATAAAAAACAGTTCTTCTGCCAGAAGAGAATGAAGCAGAAATCTATAAGGAGGGGTGGGATGCATGTGCTACAGTCAAGAGCAATGCGAGCTGTCAACTGGCCCTTCTGGCCAGAGAGAGCCCCACGCACACATTATTTCACCGAACAGGCAAGGCTCAGACTGGCTCCTGGTGCCAGTCCTTTCGTCAAAGACAAAATTATTTGTGCTTGAGTCCTTGCCTCTCCAGAGGGTGACAGTTAAAGAAGGATCACCCTTCAGGGCAAACTGCAAGGCAGCACCCTAAAGAACCGTCTGTAAATCACCCCTGGGGAGAGTGATTTGTGAATGGGGGGGGGAAGGAAGACGAACTCAACATGCCGAGAGAATCTGCTTTGAAAAATGTCGAGATTGAATGCATAAACATTAATGTGACCACTGAAGAAAAACCGCCTCAGGTGAAGAGTAAATAGTCTGAATAATAATAATATATATAAAGAAGCTAACAATATGGGGGCAAATGAAAGAAAAATAATCCACCCATAGCATTCATTTTACTTCTGAATTATGGCAACCCTGCATGATAAATTAATAGTTAAGGAAATAATAAGATCCAAGCAAAGCCTTGGAAGGAGCTGTAAGTCACGAGCAGACTGTGACGTGTGTCCTGTGCCATCCTTCATCCTACTGAGAGGAGCCACAGGCTTTATATCATTTGGCAGGAACCACCGAGTCACATAATTCTGCTTTTAAGTAAACTTCTCCATTAGCATGAAAAATGGTACTCCAGGCATCTTTACTCTGATATAATTAGAAATTGAATGTTCCCAAACAACGTTTCTAAGGATAGCAACACTATATACTCCTTCACGCTTCGAGATAGAGAAAAATCTAGATTGCATCAATGACTTAAAGGAAAAGCTAATCTCTGCCAGTGTCTTAGTTCACACTCTATGGACCAGTGGTGTAAAAGAATGGGTGCCTAGAAGATACTAGGTATTTCCTGTATGACTTATCATCTTATCCAATAATTATTTCTTTTAATAACATACTAGGCCTCTATGAAAGCTTAAATAACAACAAAAATAAGTTTTAAAGTGATCTTTCACACGCAGCTAATAACACTAGAAACCAGTGTTGTCTTAGCTGCTAGGGTTTCTCTTGCTGGGCTGAAACACCTTGACCAAAAGCAACTTGGAAAGGAAAGGGTTTATTTCACTTACACTGAAGGCAATCAGGGTAGGAACTCAAAAAGGACAGGAACCTGGAGGCAGGAGCTGATGCAAAGGCCATGGAGGAGTGCAGCTTACTGACTTGCTCCTTAAGGCTTATAAGAAAGTCAACTTTCTTATAAAACCCAAAACCATAAGCCTGGTTGCACCACCCACAATGGGCAGGGCCCTCCCCATCCATCACTAATTAAGAAAATGCCCTACAGGCTTATAGCTGGAGCTTATGGGGGTGGCATTTTCTCCACTGAGATTCCCTACTTGTGTCGACTTGACATAAAAAACAGTCAGGACAGATGTATTAAGTTGGTAATTTAGTTATCTCTTAGGAAAAGGATAAGTGACAACTGTCCCATAATGCACTTGCATAACATACAGATTTTTAAGCAAGAGAATATTACAGTTTTTCACAGGAATGCTACTCTTCCTTTGGAGTGAATGTATCTTACCCTCCAGCTCCTTCAGTCTTCTTCCGCGGTCTCCCCGATTTTCTCATCTCACCTGGGACCCATGACTGGTGTGTGATTTAACACAAAGTCACACAACTACAGACAGATTCCTCCGGATGCTCCAGGATGGAGAATCTGATCTTTCTCCTGCCTCCTGGTTTCTGGCATTGACTGCAGCTAGACAGACAATTACCCAAGAAATGTCAAGCTATTATTGCTCTAAGCTATGGTCATGTCTCGAGCATGCGAACCTTGTTCTTTGAGTCCCGGCTTCCTGAGAGGGGTAATTAACCTCGGGCTTCCTGCGCTGTTCCACTGAGAGCCATGGCATTTGGTGTGTGTAGTTAAAAACAATTCCTTAACATTTTCCCTACTAATATCTTGGATCGTAAAAAAAATACCTGCTCAGTAAAACTTGAGGACAGCCAAGGAAAATCAAGTTCAAAGGCACTACCATTTGCATCACAGGAGACCTTACTTCAATAGCAGCAAGACTGAAGGCCAGGAAGCTGCCAGCAGAGGGGAACTCAGCTGAAATGCGATGGTCTGAGTTTCAGGGATTGAGTTATAGACCAACACCAGCTTTGGCAAAGGCTGTGTGACCTTCAGTACGTTATTCAACCAGGGGAGCCCTAGTTCCCCTCTGAGACTCATATCCTCTCTCTCTCTCTCCCTCCCTCTCACTCCCACCTCCCTTCTCTCTCTCCCTCTCCCCTCCCTTCTCTGCTTCTGCTGGGGAATGAATCTAGACCTTGTACACATTCATCCAAGCATATATACTTTACTGCTAAGCTACATTCATAGCCCCAAATATCAGAACTTCTCTTTCTGGCTTTATTCACCTCTTTATTCACCTTCCTCAGCTTCATTTCACCCCACAGCACACGTTCATCACTGAGGCCACAGTTTGGGTGACATTTGTCCAGAAAATCTCCAGGCCCCATGGCAAGACTAATCTCATTAGGATACTTACCAAACACTTTCTCTTGATTGACATGAGCTGACAAGATTATCTGCTCAATAATTCTTCCCTACTCAACTAAAAAGTTCTTGAACACTAAGTATGAGTGTACCCAATTCATGGTCACCTTTCAGTACCTGGCGTATGTCGGGGCTTGATTGCTAATGCTGACCAAGCTGTTACCAAGGACAGATATTTCTAACTTATTTGAAATGGAAACTTGTGTTATCAATTCCGGTGCTTAAAAGAGGCGGAGTCTTCTGGGCCAATGTGCATGGAACAGGCTTGCCCTGTGTCATCGCTGAGGGTTAGGAGAAAGGGATGGTAAGCTAAAGCCTTGAAAGCTGTCAGCGATAGGGGCCGTTCTAAAACTCCTGAGGAACACCCACGCACTGAAAGGCTGCTCATCTATATTTGCAGACCTTGATACCAGCCGTGATGTACCAAAAGATCAGTCATTCTAACTGGCCAGCAGATGCCTAAGGAAGCCAGGTGGAGAACAGCAAAAGCCCAGACTCAGCAAAGCTGATCCTGAAATGCTCATAGCAGATAAAGGCTGCAGAATAAGCCAGGAAAAGTCTTCAATACCTTATCTGTCTGTGGACTGTTTAGAGCTTAGGAGACGCCAAGTTCTAATATTTACTGTAAATGGGAGGCAACAGATTTTGTATGAAATCTAATCAAAGTGGGAAATATCGATAGAGGAAGAGATCCCTGGCCCAAGCAGGTAAAGTTTACAGTCCGGGGCAGCATTTTCGTCATTGGACCTTGCTGACTCAGCAGTGTATACCTGGCAGGAAACCAAATGAGTATTGCAATGAAGTTATCTCGGGAAGAAAGTCATAGGGAAGGGGAAGAACAGCTGAAAAACAGTTGGCCCAGAGTCCTCAGAGGAGGGCAGCTGTTACAGTATTTAAGGAGGCGTGCTGCCACAAGACAGCCATTCAACTGAGGAAGACACGTGGAGCAGTACCATGCCGCAGTCACTATGTACCAGACATCATACAGCCACTGTGCGGTCACTATACACACTCATGATGCACCAGCCATTGTGAACCACGCTATTCCTCCAGGCACTGTGCAGACACCACGTTCCCGTGGCCATGCTCATTCACTCTGCACTGCACAATCACTGTGTACAAGTCACTATGCCCCTGTCGCCCTGCACAGTCACTGTGCTAACCCCACATGATGGGAAATAAAAATCAGCAACCAAACAAGTGCATCAGCAACTGTGATGTGCATGGCACAGAGAAAGTCACATTGACAATGATGACACACATCAGTGTCAGAGACCTTTGCCCTAATATATTGCAGGAGGTTAGCAAAGACCTTTGGTTTAGAATGTTTAACAGAGCCAGTTAGGGCTATTGACTCTAGGAAGCTAACAAAGATTCGGAGACCATTGTTTCAAGGATGTTTGCAGAGATTCCCCTCTTCCTTAGTTAGCTATCCACAAAAGAATGTTTCCCTTTACACAGGTGTGCTAGATAGCGATTTTATTATCCCCAGTTCATGCTCACTGCCCTAAGTCCCGATCCCCCACCTCAAGCCTAGCTCCCCATTTCGGAGCTATATATATACTGGTGTCTGTTCCTTAATAAAGTGAGACCTTGACAAGTGAATTTTGCTTGGTCTTCTTCCTTTCTCTCGCTCATGATTTTCAGGTAGAACCTCTTCAGACCCTGAATAACTGGATCTGCAGGTCGGGTCACATCGGGAAGATTTGACCAAGCCAGAAAAGGCTGGGAGGACAGGCATAGAACTCTGGGTGACACAGAAAAGCTGAGTGAGAAAAAAAAAAGCCCATGAAGAGGAGGAAGGATACAGGCACGCCAAGTTCTCAGACCCTCAGCAGGAGGGACTGAGTGAAGCAAAGGGATGGAGAGCAGGGCAGGCCAAGGAAGAAGGAAAAGCCTGGAGACCAGATGGAAACAGGCTGCAGGGGCTGCCAGGGACCGGAGCTGCAGCAGCCCTCCCAGGATCCTAGTTTTCTTTACTTCAATTGTCATGCAAAGAAACTAACTCTAGGAGTTGGGGCACAACAGCCTCACCCCCTCCACCTGAAGTCTCACTGCCTGCAGTTTTGATCACCTTAACTCTTGCAGAGACCGTTGAGAGAGGGAGAAGGAAAAAGGGGCCATATTCACATTGCCTCCATTATGGTATATTGTTTCAGTTGTGTTGCAACTGGCTATTGTTTCTAATTTATTACTATGCTAATTTATAAGTTAAACTTCTTTATAGGTATGTACAGGAAAAAGATATACAGGGCCCAGCATTTTCGTCAGTTTCTGGCATCTATTAGGTCCTAGTAACCAGGGTCTTAGACTGTATTCCCTATGGATAGGAGAGGCAGCAGCCCTTGGTCTAACCTGAACTCTTGAGAGATACCTCTGGCTACAACACAGAATGAAGTTTAAAGAGCGCTACCACTGACTTCTTGGTGGACAAAATACCCCCCCAGGAAGTCTTGCAAATGCAAACTACTGCCAAAGATGGATTTAGCATTGACTCACAGGGGCAGCCTGGGGAGATGACTCAGCGATGCAGAGCTCTGGCTGCTCCTTCAGAGGACCTGGGTTCCATTCCCGGCATTCACACAGCCATCTGCAATTCCAGTCCCAGAAAACCCAGCACTCTCTGCCTTCATGCCTCACCTCCACAGGTCTGGTCATGCATGTGACACACCACATACACACAGGCAAAAATGTGTATGCCTCTTTTACAAATTGAATTATAAAGTTGTCAAAAAAAACAAGGACTCCACGAGGGACAACCCAAATCAAAGCAAAATAATAAATCCAGCCTTGCCATGAGGATTCTGTCAACCCCTAGTGTCTTTACACAGAATTGATGGCTACAGGGGACTATGAACAACATAGTGGATCCTTGGGCCTGCTTATTGGAGACTGTTATGGTTTAGACAGGAAATATCCCTCTGCTACCAGAAAATAGCCTCATGTGTTGAAGGTTTGAACCCCAGCTGGAGAATCCAATATTGAGAGGTGATGAAGTCCTGAGGGCTCTGGCGTAATCCTCTGGATTAATCCATCAATTGATTCATGATTTGACAGCATTATTGGGAGGTGATAGAAACTTTGGGGAGCCTAGTGGAAGGAAGTAGGTCCCTGGGGGCATGCCCATGAAGACTATTTTGTCCTGGGCCTGCCTCCCTTCTGTCCCACTCCTCCCCAGCCACCATGCAGTGAAGTAAGAAGTCTGTTCTGCTAACATCCCTGCTCCACAGTGTTCCCCTCTCATCACAAACCTGAGACCAAGGGAAGCAGCTGGCCATTGACCAAAATGCTTGAAACTATGAGCCAAAAGGAATCATTTTCCTTTAAGTGGTTTGCGTCAGGTATTTTGTCAGGGATGAATAGCTGGTTAACAGAGACCCTAGTCAAGAGCACTTCTTCTAGGCTGTTCCACCTTCTCTGGAAGGAAGATGAGAAGGATGAGGATTGCACTAAAGGGAACACTAAGGAACTTGCTGGTCCTTGGCTCTGAGTAAGGAGAAGGAAACACATCTTTGCTGAGAATCCTTAATCGCAAACTAGTCTTCTCCTGGGCTTTGTGTTCATGCTTCCTAAATTCACTCTCTTTGTTGTGTCCACAAGCAGAACATTTGGTTAAAGAAGCCTCTGGTTGGAAAGGCCTTTAGGTAGCAGTGCCTGAATGATAGAAGGGAAGTCTGATTTTCCTTAGAATGTAATGCCTGAAGTCATGCGAATACACACAGACACAGCATACTCTGAAGCCATGGAACTGACACAGACACAGCATACTCTGAAGCCTTGCATACACATAGAGAAAGATACACATACATACGCAAACACATACAGCACACTCTGAAGTCATACAAATACACACAAACACACAGCACACACTAGAGCTATGCATATACACACAGACACACACACAGCTTATTTTTAAGTCTTATGTATACACAGACATGCACAGCACACTCTGAAGTCATGCAAACATACACACAAAGATGCACACACACAAACATACACAGCACACTCTGAAGCCATGCAAATACACACAGGCACACAAACAGAAGACTGAAGTCATATGTATGTACACAGACAAACACACACAACATACTCTGAAGTCATGTGTATACATACAGACTCACACACACAGGATACTCAAGACTAGTGCTAAATAAAACTTAGCTTCGAGAAATATGGCTAGGCTATTCAACAAACAGCTCCCAAAAAACTAGGTATCTACGTATGGAAGGATGTAAGCAGACCCTTGTCTCTCTCCTAGCACAAAATCAATGAAAAATAGATCAAGGACCTTCCTATAAAACCTGGGAGTCTGAAACTGCTAGAATAAAACACTTCAAGACAGGTATTGCTAGGGCTTTATGAAAGGCACACAGTAGCATAAACAGAGCAAAAAGGAGAAGATAGGTTCGTAGTCACTGTCAGCCAGGCACAGTGTGTGCACCTGCAGCCCCAGATTCCAGAATGAAGAAGGGATGCTGTGAATTCCAACCCATGTTGCATACATAGCAAGACCTTGTCTCAGAAGAATAGAAAATAAAAACAAAACAAAACAAAAAAGCAAGCAATTATCAAGAATGAATCTCAAAAGTCAAGAAGGTAAGGAATTTGAATTTATGAGGCACCAGGAGGTGGTGGCGAACACCTTTAATCCCAGCATTCAGGAGGCAGAGGCAGATGGATCTTTGAGTTCAAGGTCAGCCTGATCTACAGAGCGAGTTCCAGGACAGTCAGGACTACACAAAGAAACCCTGTCTTGAAAAATAACAAAAACAAACAACAACAGAGTTTGAGAGACCTAGAAAATATGAGTGACACACATTATATTCATATGCATGAGATGGGACATGGGGGAGAGAACATATTTTGAAAGAATGCGGATGCTTTCTGACTGGGTAGTCAGCACACACAAACCAAGGTCTGAGAAGACTTGCTTCCAGCAGGACAAGCAAACTCCTCCCTCCAGACATCCCAGTGAAACTGCAGAACACTGCAGACAGGGCACTGAAAGGAAAGCCAGCTACACTTAAAAGACATAGTTTATAGGAAGCAGGACAACACAACACACTAAAGCTAACAACAGACAGCAATCAACAAACAAAAGACAGAACCGCTCTTTCACACCTCTGAATGAAATCCGTCAATGGGCGGTTTGCAAATGAGGTTACAGTTATTTCCTTCAGAAATAGGAAAGCAAGCATCAAAGGCTACAGGAGGTGTGAAGAACTCCTTTAAAATTGTTATTAAAAACATAAAATGTTCATCCTTCTTTATTTTTACGGATTGATTTATTTTTACCTTATGCAAATGAGCTTTTCACCTACGTGTATGTCTGTGTTGGTGGAAGCCAGATGAGGATGTCCCATCACCTGGAACTGAACTTACACGCAGTTGTGAGCTGCCATGTGGGTGCTGGGAATGGAACCCAGGTCAGAACCAGTGCTCTTAACTGACCCACCTCTCTTGCCCCTCTCCTCAGTCATTTTAGGTATTGTACTGGTCCTTATTTACCAGTACAATAACATCAGTGACATTTTATTGTTAAAAAAACATGCAAAAATGTCAAATTTAAAATGATGTCAGTAATACATTTTGGAGGTACTTTGTAAAAGTCAAATTAAAATTCTGCTCAAAAATAGTACAGCATTTAAGAGAGAAGTGAGGTTTCCAAAAACCCATTCATTATTCAAGAGGAACGTAAAAGATATTAACTTTGAACTTTATTAAGTTAAATATGTATGGTACAATGCCTAGGTGGCCATTAAAATTCAAATATAAAGTAAAACTTCCAAAGTAATAAAAGGGAAGAAGAAAATGAAAAAATTGGAGACAACCCAAAAGAAGGAGAAAGGACAAAAATCAGGGAAAAAAATGAACAGTTGAGATAGTTGAAATAAATCCAAACCATCACAATAAAATCTGTTAGCCCTTCACAGAGAACATCATAATTAAATTACCAATAGCCCATAATTCCTTAAGCTCATGATAGACAGAAAAGGTATAGTGTGTACACTATTTCTCTTCATTACTGACCTGGAATTCTAGCCAGGGCTGTAGCATAGGGAGAAAGAAAGAACTCGGACTGGAATGAGAAATGAGCCTCTCCATATTTGAGATGCTATAGGTATCTAGTGAAGAAGTCCAAAAATCTCTGCAGAGAATTAGCCATATGAGGGGAAGGATGGATGCTGCAGGACACTGGTCCTGCTATCCATAAGAAGGAAGGAGAGGGAGTTGGAAAAACGATGGCAAAATGTGGTAGATTTACAAGATGAGCTTTCAGACTCCATTGTAAACTGGGCATAGAGTATTAGAAAACATGGCCACAAGAATAAGGTCTTCTGTTCTGCCTCCTGCTGTATACTGGGTTGCGGGTCAGTGAGAGTGGACACATTACAAGCCTGATTTTTGGGTTTCTGCAGACAGTTGAGGTGATGGGTTTGGGCCCACCCAATGATGGGACCTAGGTGACAGGAGGAGGATGCCTGTCCAAGCATTTGGAACCTCTGAATAGGGAGCAGCAGAGTTGTCTGAGGAACAGAAAGACTAAGAAAACAAGCAACAGCACACCAGTACTCTAGGTTGGATAAGACGGTAGGACTGCTGCTTCCTTGTGAGCCAGAGAAGGAGACAGAATAAGAGATAAAACTAGATTCTCTTCTAATGTGAAGAAAGAAGAAGAGCTTTGGAGTTCCACATTGGGAGGAAAGGGTACCAGAGAAGAGACAGAAAGAAGACATGGCTGCTGAGAACAAGCCTCACAGCCTTAGCTGCACTGTTCCTGGGAAGGAGAGGGGAGCAGACGCTACCTCCACAAGGAAAGGGCCCGGTGCAGCATGCAGGTATCTGGGTCATGATGTAATTGGAACATTCTGCGAACACAGGTGAACTCTAGGTTCTGCTCTTAGAGGTCTCCTGATGCCCCACAGCCCTTCAGTAAGGCAGAGACAGTCGCTTGGGAAAGGCCCAAGGCTATCACGATGATGCTGGGTCAGTCTCAGTTCCCAAGCCTGTGAGCCTCAGACCAGCACTTACCAGTCATGATGGCCTAGAGCTTTTCCTTGGGGTGCCCTCAGCACCTCCACAACCTGCCCTTTACCCCTGTCTGGGCTCCGGAGCACCTGTTTTCCTCTACAAAATAGAAGACTAACCCCTCTTGGACCAGACACCCAATCTGGTCTAGAGAAGGTACTCAGCAAATAGAGCCCATTCACTGAGGCCACGAAGCAGCTGGGGGAGGGGAGGAGTGGGACCCTAGGAGGTTTTCACGTTTATTTGGTACACAGCAAGTACTAAGGGACTTGAATGAATGAATGAATGAATGAATGATTGGATGAAGGAATGAAGTCCCCGTGTCTCTGCTTGAGCTACATTAGGGAAGTATGTCTAGGAGATGCAGGAGAGGTTTAGAGACATGAAGGGCAGTGCCCAGATATGCCCCATAATGATCCTTTCTTCTATCCTAAAGATAGAATAAACAGCAAATCCAATAATTGAATAATATAGTATTCATATTAAGGAAGCAGATGCTCCTTTGGCAATGCCCACCTCTGGGACATTTGAAGCACATGTGGCCATCCTAACACAGCTCCCCATCCTGGACAACCGTGTTAGCTTGCTGACTTTTACCCCTCTGGCATACTAGACCCTTCTTACCTAGAAAGTTCATATTTAGTCTCAAGGGATTTGCAAACACATTTGCTAAATCTCCGGATTATCCAGTAGATGGCTTCCCCAACCTGAGTCATTCTCTGAGGAACCAGGAGCCCTGGCATTTGACAGAAAAAGCCATTCTTGCTCTCGGGCAAGGATTCGTCTAGCTAACTTACAGACTTCTAACGAGAAATTAACAAGCAAAGAAAACCACCTGCTGCTTCATCCTAAAAGAAAGAACATCTCATGTCCTCCATGACTTTTTCTTAACGGTCTACAGCAGATGGCCTTGTTTAAGCCATTTAAAGGGACAATGGAAGCAGACAAGACCAATGTCTTATACTTGGCTGTGAGCAGAATATAAAAAAGCTGACCCAGCCTCTGAAGGCCACAATTAGAGAAGCGGGCCAGGGTCACACACGAGACTATCCAAATGTTGTTAAGTCAAGACAAGATCAGCACAAGACAATCCAAATGTTGGTGATTCACACAGGGATGACGGGTAATCAATTGCTCTTTGAGTCCTGATCTCCTGACTTTCTCCAGCAGCCTCTAGACTGGGTGTTAAAAAAGATGCTACTATGGCTTGAATGTGTTTGGTTCTGTCCCACCCACAGGGGTCACAAGCTGGGAGCCTGTCATAAATGAAAGCTGGGATGGAACCTCTAAGAGGTAGGGTCTGGTAGAAGTCTGCAGATCAAGTGTGCCTTTAGAAGGGAGTAGGTAGTGGTCATGGGACCCCTCAATTTTCAAAAGGGTATTTTGAAAGCACAGGCCTGACCACTCCCATGTCACCTAGCTTCAGTCTGGTTATACAATACCTCCATCCTGGAATCGTTCCTGCCATGGGAGACAGCCCACCATAAAGCCTCACCAGAGCTGAGCTGACGCAGGCACCGCCCCAGAACTGGGAGCCAGCCTTGGGTAGTCTGTGATAGTGAGAAAATACAAGTTCAAAAAATGCTAAGCTCTAGGAAAAGGGTAAACTCTTTGTTGGAGTTCCCACTAGCTTCCACACACCATGACCTCGCTTCCACACACCATGACCTCATTCCCACACACTATGACCTTGCCTCCAAGCACCAATACCTCGTTCCCACACACTATGACCTTACCTCCAAGCACCATGACTTCGTTTCCACGCACTATGACCTTGCCTCCAAGCACCATGACCTCGCTTCTGTGCACCATGACCTTGTTCCCACACACTACACCTTGCCTCCAAGCACCATGACCTCGCTTCCACACGCCATGACCTCGCTTCCACACACCATGACCTCGCTTCCACGCACCATGACCTCGCTTCCACACACCATGACCTC
>JAQHUG010000037.1:7063993-7078784 GCA_028555095.1 Dicrostonyx torquatus
GTTTTTAGTGGCTTCCAGATAGATGCTGCTCCCTGGGAAGGCCAACACATGGTTATTGGATTAGGACCTTGCACCCTTCCTCTTCGGTATCCAAGCAGGTGAGAGATGCCTACGGTTAAATGGCTCACCAACATCCCATGGTTTAACCCATCATATCTAGAAAATGAAGCCCCCGGAAGTGCCCAAAGGGAGAACTGGACAGCTGAACATGTGGAGAGTCCCAGAGGGTGGCAGTCTGAAGGGTATATGGGTGGCAGCAATACATTATTATGAAAATATCTTTTGCATACTAGAAGGCTAAACTTCTGCTGGAGCTCACAGCAAGTTAATGAAGTTGAGGTCACTTCAGACTTAAAAAGGTTATCCTGCTGTGCATTCAGCCTGTTTGTTTGACCTGCTTTTAGGAGAACAATGTAACAAGCAACCTGACTTGCCTTGGTTTTCCCATGTAAACAACTCCTGCAACCTAAGCTAATGCATAGCTTTAATCTTGACTTTTGTCCGCTTCCATGTCCCTGACCCAGAGAGAGCGATGCCTGTGTGTATGTACGTGTGCTATCATAATCATTTGCTGAAGACAGCGTGCACGTCAAAGGTGGTCTTACAAAGCAAGTATCTGCCAGAAATGTTGACAGTAATGTAGACGTAGGTTGCTAAGTCACTATATTTGCTTTTCTGGGTGCTTCCTGGTCACAGAGTCAGTAAGTTGCATTCCCTGTAAGACTCTGCTAAAGATTATGCAAGTATCCCAAATTCCTTCCCTGTGTGATGCTTTCTGCATTGCCTAACAAAAGAACAAAAGCTCTTTGTTAGGGACTCATACATAGTGACAGTCAGTCAGACATTAGGCAGGCATAGACAGACACACAATAGACAGACTACAGACAAGCCAGACCCTGTGAACTGCAGAAGACACACAGAGAGAAGTGGAGAATTCAAATCTGGGCTCAGTCTTGGTCAAATTAGCTTAAAGGAAAGAGCTTTGATTTCTTTCCTTAAAGGGACACAGATGTATTTTGGTGCCTGTGGGACCACCTTTAAAGGGTTTAATTGACACACACGTGAGCAGCACACCTCTGCCCTGTCGGTCAGCTCTTTACCCAGTGTGCACTGGTGTCGTTGTAATGCCCTATGTAGTTAATACATACAAGTGTTGCCTTAGCTCTGTAAAACACTGTAACAAGTTATTCAGTCTGGGAGGGATGCTGTGGGAACCCTGATTTATAGATTCATAGCTGATCAGTCAGAAGCACAACTAAAACACCCCTGCCTTGAGCCGGACCCAACATCTAAAGTGAGGGCAGCCTCAGGGACTGAGCCCCTGACCTGTGGGGTGGACACTGCCCACAGGTAGACAGTGTCAGAACTGGACTGCATTGGAGGCCTCCCCACTCATGTCCTCTGCAAGACTCACACTTGGTGTGTGGGAAAGCTCCACACACATTTGGTCACAGACATCTCTGCTGACTCTAGCAGGACAGAGGACAAGCTCATTTTTTTGTTTCCCTCCTTCTCCAGGCCACCATGCCACTGACCCTGAGTTCACGTTCTCACACCCACACTGTCACAACAGCCTCAATTTTCCATTGTCTTTCTCCCTTGTCTGTGTTTTCTGCCACAGACCAACTCCACAGCAGTCTTTCTGAACCATGGTAATCTGTTGCCTCGGACCTCCAAAGGCTCCTCTCCCACAAAGCAGGGATTTCCAGACTGTTCCTATAGGAAAATAACCTAATCAGGACTCTTAATAGATGTTCATTGACTTATAAAGTTTATCCAGATACTATGCCAAGTGTTTATAAAGCCTAATTTCTTTATATACAGTGGAAGAATGGCTGGGTCAGTCAGCATGTTTTCCAGGAAAAAAAGAGCAGCACCTGAACAAAAGTCTCCCCACACGAGGACAAAGCCAAGCTCCTTGGTTTACATGCTCCACAAATTAGATTCCACCCATCTTCCAGATGTCCTCGTACCCCTACCTCTACCACTACTGCTTCACCCACAAGCCACCTGTACGGGCCAGCTGTCCCTCACTGTAAAGAACACTTGACCGAATCAACCTAGAAAGTGAAAACTGTGGTTCACAGTTGGAGACCACTCACCTCATGGCTCAAGAACAAAAGATTCCCTAGAGTCTCATAGTCCTCTCCACAGGGCATTTCTCCACTAGTCTCAGCCCCACATCTTATAGGGTTTACCATTTCCCAAGTGTACCACAGTCTAGGAACCAAGCATCCAACACATGGACCTTTGGGGACATTACCCAAACCATAGTGCTATCTTCCTTCAGACACCTGAGAGTCATATACAGCGGAATATACTACAAATGACAAGGGTGGCTCCCTTCAACATCCAGCCAGGCAACCTATGGCCATGTTCTGTACCTTTCTGGGCTCCATTTCTTCTTCAATATAACAAATATAATGCTGATAGGTTTTAAGTTTTTTATATCAGGTGATGTAGAGTCAAAAACAAAGAAGAGAGTTAAGGGATACTGGCTCGCAGGTGGAGTAGGAGCAGCCAAGGTGTCTCTGATGTGGGTGTATCCGAAGATGGGATTGTCTTTCTCCCAATAGCTGCTTTCTTAAACCCCCTTCAGTGTTTAAAATATCTCCTTGAAAAGAATCGCTGATGTTTGCTAGGTGGGGCATTGTTGCCACCTCTGTCTGTCTCTTGTGAATTACTTGCAAGTATCTATGGTTGCCCATCATCGCTGGTCATTGCCTATCCCTGGGAAGAATGACATGATGGCCAGTGGCATGTTTGCTGTACCCAATACATCATCACAACTTACTAATTTACCACTCTCAGCAAAGTGCCTAGCCTATAAAACATACTCAACACATGTTTACCAGTATTTCCAAAATCAAAGGGAAAAAGAACTGTTTAAAAGTCTATGCATGTATACAATTTATCCTAAGAGCAACTTAGTCAACAGTTGACAGGGTGCTTCCATGTATGGTCCTGAGAAACAGGCTGTTAGCTTCCCCTCAGCAGCTCGGCAACTCACAAAACAGACAATAAATTAAAGAGATGTAACTGTTAGACAATATCCCTTTGATGACAGTTTTCTATTCCATCTTGATAGGATGCCAAGTTAATGTTATCATAAAATAATCCCATTTAACTGCAATTGTGCAGTTTACAGAGCCATTACTGTCATCAAAAAGTGGAATTATATTCAAACCCCCAAACAGAGGCTTACATAGGAATAAATGGCATTAACATGCAAACAAATTACATGCGGGAGAAACGGGAGTAGTGTGACAGGCCTTCCAGCTTGTGCTCGGCATAAACAGATGATTGCATTTTAATATTTATTCATACATGAACAATGAAAACAAATCACACTGGCAAGTTAAATTCATATTTGTTTAAGAAGACAGAGGTTTATGCCTTCCCTCTGAGTACAGACTGCACTGGGCATGCCTGGGGTTTGTTCAGACAACCCAACTACCCAGTGCAGCCGTGACCTGGATGTCGGCTAGCGTGGCTATTTTCATGGGAGAAATCTGGGCTTTGAGAGGTGTAAGTAGAGGCCAGGGAGGTGGAATACAACAAATCAAGATACAAACCGAAGATGCCATGGGAGTTCTGAGAAGTGGTGCCTGGGTTCGGCTTGGTGGTATTGAAAGCATCCAGAGAAAGGGAGGAGTGTTCAGCTCAGGATGAGATGAACTAGAGAGGTCCTGACTGCAGCTACGCACCATGCTTCTACAGTCCGTATTAATGAAAGACACCAAGGCAGCCCAAAAATACCCTCTACACCACAACAGTTTTCCTAGGTAAACTGTAGGGCGAGGGCTCACACTTCAGATGCTGTGACTCCCCTAAGAATGTGTCATATGTTTCTCTTCCCAAGGCAGCTTTCCTCTGTTCACCCCTTGGGAATGAGGATGAAGTCATGGTTGCCTATAGGGTTTTGTCAATAGCAAGGATGGCTTTCCAAAGCCTCCCAAGGTCTCATATTCTTTACTGATTTCTTATGCAGCAGTAAAGAGGAATGAGAGTACACCACTTGCAGGAAAAAGGATGCAACTGGCGATGGTCACGTTAAGTGGAATATACCAGACTTAAAATGACAAATGTCAACTCTTTTCTCTCATATGCAAAATCTAGAATTAAACAAACACACGCACACACACGTGCACATACACAATGTGAAAGTGTAGGGAAACTAGGAGCAGAAGGAGTCTAAAGAAGAGGGATGAGGGAGAAACAAGAAGTGTAACTGGGGGAGGAGACAAAATGCCTTATGTTTTCCTCATATATAGAATCTAGATCATACAGATACAGGTATACAATCTATATAACTTAATTAGGGTTTCTATTGCTGTGATAAAACACCATGGCCAAAGCCAGTTTGGGGAGGAAAGAGTTTATTTCACCTTACAACTCTCAGGTCCTGGTTCATCACTGAGGGAATCAGGGCAGGAATTCAGGGAAGAAACCTGGAGTCAGGAACCGAAAGCAGAGGCCATGGTGGAGTGCAGCTTACTGGCTTGCTCCTCATGGCTTGCTCAACCTGTTTTCTTACAGCACCCAGTACTGCACTGTTGGTAGTGGTCTGGACCCTCCCATATCAATCATCAGTTAAGAAAAATGCCCATAGGCTTGCCCACAGGACAGTCGGAAGTCAGTTTATGTTCCTGTTTTCAAAATGACTCTGGCTTGCGTAAAGTTGACATGAAATGAGACAACTCACTGTGTGTGTGTGTGTGTGTGCGTGTGTGTGTGTGTGTGTGTGTGTGTGTGTGTGTGATGTGAGAGCAGAAAGGGGACTATTAGAAGGGGGGAACCGATGGAGAATGGTAATAAAGGCAGAAGTGAGCAAAACTCAGTGATACATTCAAGAAAATATCATAATAAGCACCATCATAATGTACATTAAGGAAAAAATAAAGGAAAGAAAAGACGGCCAATCAAAAGTGTGAAAGAGGTTAGGGAATTAGCAAGCGAAAGAACACCTGGGGAAGGGTACAGAGAGCTTGAGCCAGGACTACATACATATTGAAGTCCAGGGTGGTGCATGGCTATAACATATGCAATCCTATACCAGATCTTTGCAAATCCTGCTGGACTTGATGTATGATGTCCTTCACGGAGCAGAATGGCCATACATTCTTGCTGTGTGACACCTGCCATATATATTTGCTATATAACCCCTGAAGTGTAAGTGTTCCCCTCCTCCAGCTAATAATAAAAATAATAATAAAAATAAAAATAATAATAATAATAATACAGCCTGAAGAGTAACCCTGCATGGTGGGTACTATTGTTGTGCAGTTACATTTGAGGGAACTGGGTGATCTGCAGATTAAATAATTTATCTCAAGGTCATAAACACCTGTACGTGCCAATGGTGGGATCCACATTCAGAATCCAAACTCAAGCAACATGGCTCTGAAGACTGTGCCTCTCCTATGTAATGGGATGGAGCCAGAGAAGGAGGGGGATTTGTGGAAAGCAGATAGATCTAGGGGAAGAAAGAACCAAAGAAGCATGAATGCAAGGCACACTGAAGACAAGGGACAAAGCAAACACTGACACAGGAGTCCAAAGGGCCAAAGCGGCCCCACTGCTCTCCGGGAAAATGAGGACAGCAGATTCGGAGTCCACCCACACAGGCCAGCAGCAGACCAACATGAGTTTAAGGTGTCAGGAAAAGCCTCTACACTGTGGTCCTCAAAGAAGTCAGATACAAAGGAAAAGGTAGCCCTACTCCCAGGAAGTAAACATTTAAAACAGCTAGAGCAGGAAGTCACATTTTAAGCACGAAGACTCCAGAACTACTTCTTTCTGATTTAAATATGTCCAAAGGTCCTGAAACAGGAAATGTCTAGCTTGCTTTCTTTTGCTGATAAAACATTGACCAAAAGCAACTTCGGAGTTGTTTGCCTACACTCCCTTATCACGGTCGTCACTAGGGAAATCAGAGAAGGAATCCAAGTATTATCTGGAGGCGGGCGTGAGACAGAGACCATAAAAGAGTGTTGCTTGCTGGCTTGCTTTTCATAGTTTGTTCCACTGGCTTTCTTATACAGCTCAGGTCCACTTGCTTACAGATGGTACTGCTCACAGTAGGGTAGCCCCTCCCACATCCATCTTTAATCAAGGAAACTCCCCCCACAAACAGGACCACATGTCAATCTGATGGAGGAAATTCTTCAGTTGAGGTTCCCTTTTCCCAAGTGACTCCAGATTGTGTCAAGTTGATAAAAACCAACCAGCATGGCCAGGTTTTCTATACCTCCTGGGTGATGGCTTGGCCACATCCTTGCAATTTTCCTGGTATCACACTCATGGAATCCCACAAGGAGTACTTTTCCTGAACAATTTCATCATTTCATTATTAAAACACTACCAGATGGGTCCTTCCCTCATGCAGGTGCTTCCTGTGACCAAAGCCCCTAGGTCCGTGTACATGACCATGTGCTCGGGACCATCACACCCGCTTCCTCCTGAGTTCTAGCACCACTGGGCTCTGTAAGGCAAGAATGAAGGGAACCAAAGGCTGACACAGCCCCAGGCTCTAGGTCTCCTCCCCTCAAGTGCCATCCTCTCATTAGCTCTGCAGACTCACTGGTCAGTGCCTGGCCAATGTCCATCACAAAACTGGGGAATGCAATCTGATTCCAACTCCATGTAAAGCCACAACTCAGAAACCTAGCGGATCATACTATTGGGTATTTGAGGCTGGAGATTAAAGATGCTGAAAGGGGCTTTGTAAAGAAAGTCAATGTTCAGTAAATGATCCTTCCGCTGCTTCTGAATGCTTTTCACTTGTAGTTTGTCCCACCTGAGGAATCAGTCATTCTCCAAAAGCCTAGTGGATATCAGTCATAGTTATGGCCTCTCAGAATTTGTTGGACACATGCACCACAATTTAGGGATTCATGTGGCAAAAGCTAGGGCCTGGTCTGCCAACTCCATTGTGGCTATGGCTCAGACTTGTGTCCAGCCAGAGACACCTAGGCCAGCCATTGAAGTAGGCAGCTAGTAATACAACAGGAGTACAAGAAACTCACCTTCTTTGGTTCTGAAATAAATCATCTCTCCCCACACACAGTAAAATAAAAATTTCACTTATCACTGCTTTTTTTCTGTCCATGCCCAGTTGCATTCTGCATGCTGATACAGAAGAATCCTCACCCTCTCAAGTGTTCGTGTGCAGTATGTACAAAGAAGAAAGGCAGGAGAACAAATACTGTGAACTAGATCAGCAATTATGAACATGGGACAAAAGAACAAAGGAGTATCTAGAAACAACACTGTCAGATGCAATGAGCCCCCAAAGCAATAATTATGTTATTCCTCTCCAGATGGCTGAAGAATCTCAAAGCGCTGATATTCTGCTTTCTAGTTTCCAAGGAAGATGTTCCTGGCTATGAGAAAACACCCCAACCTCCCAGTACCCTTACAGACTGAGGAGAAAGTAGACCATTGCTAAAGACTCTCCAATGAAGAGGACACATGGCATCTACCAGCTCTTGTTGTAGACACTCTGTAGGACAGCGTGCATTTTTGTTCAGAGAAGTGTTTGAGATTATTCTCTTGTTATCATAAAGGCATCACTTCTAGACAAATGTTAGTGACATCTCAAATGCTTGAGATAAAAGAAGTACCAGACTGCCCCACACTCTAAGAAACCAGAAGACACTGAGTATTGATGTCACCTTGAAGGGTTTGAAGTCTTACAAAACGATGCACTCTGAGGTAGAGAAGAAAGAAAATGAGCAAGTGTGCTTTGTTCCAGGACATGGAAAAGAAACGTGGAAAGGAAAGGACAGGAAGGAAGTGAAGGAGGGACAGAGTGGAGAAGAAAAGGAGTAATTCCAAAAGGAAGGAGGGAAGACGGTAGGAGGAATCAAAGGGGATGATCCATTTTTACAGATCAAATATTCTTTCTCGGAAGAAGGGATGAGAAGTCCTGACCCATGTATCTGGAATAGCAAAGTCTGATTCCTTGAGTTCCAAGGAGGTCAACTCCTACAAAGAAAGTCAACTCTTACAAAGGCAGGAAACTACTCTTAGTTCACAACTATTAAAAAAGAATCACCTAAACTTGCAAGAATAATTGCTAAGATCTAACTAATTGGCAAGCTAGGGGATTAGGAACAGATACTTTGATTTTTAAATAAACTAAGATATACAGGTTTGGGGAATTATTCTATTCCTTACCTGAAGTTTCAGCATTTTAGGAAAATTCCAAAGGAGACACTTTGTTGAGTGTGAAACTTGTGCCATCCACCCACTATCACTGTGTGATGAGGATAAAGATTTCAAATCTCCCTTGGGAAGGCATCTCTCCAACCAAAGTCTTTCCTCTAAGAAACTGGCCTTACCCATGCCACACATGACTATAGACACACAGTTCGCTTGAGTCCCACAGCCACACCGTCTATTAAGATCTTAGCACATGCCCTAAGACTGTTCTTGGCATAAAGTTTTGCTGGAATGGCAAGGGAGCAAAGGCAGCTTTAGCTGAGAGTATATGTAGTCTCATACTGGAAACTTTGCTTGAAAGTAGCCATTAAGAAAGAGAGAGAGAGGACCCTATGATACTTAGCATCAGAACACAGTCATGCCTGGGCCTCATCTACTCTATGGGCTTTTCAATATTATTATTATATATTATTGAAGTTGATTTTAGTTGAGTGGTCTTCATTCATGCTAAGAGTCTAGACAATACAACCCCTGAAGATTTTTTTTTCTTATTTCCTATCTTGCACAACCAATCTAACATACATTTAATTAACACAATAGCTAATTTTATCATACAGCTAAGATAAATATAAAGCAATCTTTGGTTGACTACATTTGAATGTCTCCATCTCCAGAGGCCTTCATGGAGACAGCCAAGCTCTGATCCTGACCATCAAAGGTTCCCTGTCATATAATCACACTTGCTGTCTGTGAGGAGCTCCAGAACAAAGCCTCAGAAACCAGTTAATCTGCAGTCACAGCCTGTGAGTGCCAAATTAATGGCAAACTTCTTGCATTCTGCTCTTCCACCAGTGCCCCAAGTCCTGAACACAGATTCCTAGAAATTTTCCTTCAATAATCTCAGATGAAGTGAAGAATGTTAAACAAAACAAAGAACAGCCTCAAATCACATAAATCACATTCACTGAGTGAAATACCATTGCCATGTGATATTATTCCTTTAGTCTTTCCCAAATGAGCTTAGAGAACAAAATTATTATAAATTCATGATCTCTAGGCTAGGTTTGAATTCTCAAGGTTGCTTTTTAAAAATCAAAATCTAGCTACGTTTTTTTTCTTGTCTTTGCTTTGTTTGTTTGCAGTAATAGGGACAGAGCCCAGTGCCACATGTGATCTGCAAGCCCTCTACCACCTAGCCAGATCGCCAATCCTGATATAATTTCCTTTTTGAAAAAAAATTCTCCTATTTTCAATAAAAGAAAAAAAAACTCCTATAAAAATATTATTGTATTGTATTGATTACAAAGCTATACAATCACTTTTGCACAACAAATACTCACTGTGAGAATAATGTCCTCGACCGAACAATGAACTTGAACACATATTCTAAAGCTTTTAGAGTTCTGAGGATGGGCTCACACTGTTCCCCTCTGCTGGAGGTATCCAAGTAAGTCTTCAGCACCGTCATCAACTTCCTGAATAAGGGATAATATTTTTAAAATACATCTCTTTCTAATCCACAGCATGGTAATTAGTTTGCTTGGGAAATTATAAGGCATTCAATCAGAGGTTAAAGGTGGCGGCGCAGCAAAGCTCACGACTCATTTGCAAGCACAGAAATAACTGCTTCAAAATATATTTATTACAGGCAATGAATAAGTATTTCCTGCCCATAAAGAAGCTAGCAAAGATAAAGTTGTGAGGGGGAAAATAATCTTTTGATGAGGAAAAAAAAACCTAGGCATAATCAGGGGATGAGTGAGAATGATGGTAATAATGTCTTTTTCAGCTTCTTCTAGATAGACATGCTATTGTAATTACCACGGAGCTCCTTTGCTTAGACACTTTCTACAGCTATCCATTACCAGTAGGTCAGACTTTAGAATGTTTGGCCCATCTTTCAAGATTTCTTCACAAGCTGCCTGCCACCGAATTTGCCTGTGGATTTCCATCTTTGACTCTAGGTCTCCTACATCCAATCAACACTGAGCACCTGAGCATGCCCACTGGGGCTCACAGGTGACTTCTCAGAAACAGCAGTCAGCGAGCTGAATGACGCAATAAACTACTTGTTTGTTTGTCCTGTCAACTATTCCCCCATCTCTGGGGGTTTGGGTTATTTTTAGGATAGGTGAATCACTCAATCATGGGTTGGATGATTCGTTAGAAAAAGGGAAATTCACACAGAGGGGTGTCAAGGGAAAATGCTCAAGTCCCTGCATCCCACACATCTTGGAAAGACAAACACAGGTGCATAGGAAATCCCTATACACGCAGTTACTTACTTGTAGGCCAAGGTAGCACTGAAATGCTGTTGAATGTAAGCCTCCAGAACAGTGTTAAAGTGCTGGAATTTCCGATCTGCAATGAGTCCTATTATGTAGATCTGAAAAGGAGTCAGAATTATTGGGGGCGCTCTTGGGGGAGGGTACCCACAGCAGGAAACTATTCACCTGGTATAACTGAATCCTTGTCACAATTCTTTTGTCCAAGAGATAATCCCGCTAATGAATAATTAATCCTTTTCACTAATACATTGTCTCGCCAAAAAAAAAAAAAAGAATATTTCAAAAAGTGCCGCTTTGGGGTATTAGGAGATAAAAGAATTTCCTACTCAACTAAGAAATCTGAGGTTGTCATTAGACTGCCTTCTGTGTGGTAGGTCTTCCAGAGTCAGTGACATACTTCTGTGCCTTAAGAACCTACAGGAAGCTCATTCAACATTCATCTCTTCCATCAGTAGTTTAATCAAAGCACTTTTTAGTCATGAATCATGGTTCCAGTAAGCCTAGCATCCTAGGGACCTTCTTTAAAGGCACTTGAGAAAGCCAGTTATCTCCAAACAATCTCTTCCAAGATGCAAGCTATCAGAGCTATTGCATCAAGAGTTTACTGGTCATGGATAACCCTAACAGTCTATCTTTCCTCTAAATTATATTAAATATATTCATCAATGTATGGATTGACAGTGCTGGAATGAAACCCAGAGCTTCCCAGATGCTGATAACTGTTCTAAAACAGGATTATATCCCCTGGCCCAGTTTCTCATGCTTTCTTTCACATAGCATGGAGAAAATTGGAGTTAAGACAGAGAGAAGAGTGAGACGTTATAGAAAGGCAGAAGGAAAGTATGGATGGCTTGCCACTGTGGAAAGTGCAATGGGAAGACCAAAATGGCCCTGGTTAATTAGGACATCAGGAAGAGATGGTAAGACAGGTAGGTTAACACCTGGGTGGTTTATAACCTGGCCTCCAACTAGCTCCTGGCATAGTCATTCAACAGTCCCTAGTCTCATGAATTGTCAACCAGCCATCAACAATCTGACATCAACACTTAACCCCACCCCCACTTCCATCACCTGCCAAGCCTCAGACCCTCAGGTGGACTGGAAACATGGAAGAGAACCAGCAGCCATTCATTAGTCTGCTTGCCAAGGCTCTAAAACCTCCAAAGATTCATGGAAAGAACCACAGAGCCCGCACAGTACGACAAGTATTCAAACCTGATGTTGCTGGACAGTTGTCCCCACTCTCTTACCAAAGCATCAAACACGAGGATGTCATATTCATTACTTTGAGAGTGTTCCATCATGATGTTGAAGAGGGCATCCAGAGTGTCCTGGAGGAACTGGATAAAGAAGACAGTTGCATTCAGAAAGAGGGCAGATAACCCCCAAATCTCATCCCTGTATGTCCTTCCAAGAGAACAGGAGCACACATCCACCATGTGCCACATTCAAGGGGTCCAGAGAAGCTTCATGCATGAGCTCCAGGACTTGAAGTGATATGAGCCCACAGCAGTGGCACAGATACATGGATTAAGACATTTCCCATAACAAGATTCTGCATCACTCAGAAGAACAAAACCACTTCCATGTGCAACAATGAAGAAGACCCTATAACACTGTAGTAAGTAAAGCAGGTCAGATGGACAATGCCCATTCTCAGTTACTCTGTATTTGTGAACTCCAAGAGCAAGGGACAAAATCAGTGATGATGGTAGTCAGCCTAATGGTTGCCCTTCTGATGGACGTGTATGAGAAAACCTCAGAAAACCCACCAATCATCGCCTGCACCTTCATCGCCATAAGCTAGATGGGGTGCTCACGTATAAGAATTCTTTGAGCTGCACTTGGCAGTTCTCTCTCTGTGTGTGTAAATAATATTCAATAACCAAATGTTTTTAAATCAGAAAGTCATAGAAGACAATGTAATCTACGCCTCCACCCCAGCAAGTCAACTTCTCCAGGTTGCCAAAAGACAACAGACATGGGGAATTCCTTTGCCTTTGATAAATTAGGTAGATGGGTCAATGGTGTATATTTAAAGCATTGATCAAGAAATAATTCTGCTGTTGTTTCTCCAGGTTTGGGCAATTAAATAAAATTTTATTCCACTCCTCCCTCCTAAGGGATAAGCCAATAAATCTCCCACGATCCCTCAAAACCCAGAGTGACCACACAAAGATGCCCGATCTTTGCTTTCTAACTAGTCCAAGTTCTTGAAGGAAACATGACCCCCAGGATTACCTGTTTGAATTCATAGTGCTGTAGAGGAGAGCTGGTTGAACTAGCCCGGCTGTTCAGATACATTTCATTCCCCACTACCACTAGGAAGCAGTGTCTGACGTTTGAATTGTTTTCTACTTGCTGCACTTAAAATGCAAGCCCCAGTGTCTTAATTTTTCTCACTGTTAATACTTTCCAAGCAGCACAAACTAAATGTATTTTTGTATTTCTACCAATACGCATATAGCATTAAGATACCATATGGTTTCTACATTACTGTATGTGACAGTGGGTAACAACAAAAATATTAGTTAATGTATCCTGACTTTCCCATGTTTTATATGCTTTAGTTCACCTATTATTATGCACTATGTATAAGGGACTGTGTTGAGCAATTTTTAACTGTTATCACTTCAAAGGCTCATAATAATTCTGAGAAATGTGTCATAGTCATAATATTATGACATGAAAAACAGAAGTGGGAGAGTTAAGATCTACACCCAAGTTGGTGTGTTTCCAGGGCCTAATTCAGCAGGTTTTTTGATGCCCAGTGTACAGCGCCTGGATTTCCCAATAGAGTTTCCTCAGGGTGGGTTGAGCAGTATGTTACCATCGGAGGTCAAGTCGACTGTTCCACTCCTTCAACATTTTGTTCTGCCCTTTTCAGCTCTGACACTAGTGGATGAATCCAAGCAAAGTCCCACTGACCTTCACCACTTCCTCTCCGTCCACAATCTTCAGCTTCTCTAAATTCTCCTGGAGCAGTTGTGGCTTCATACGCCACTTCAGCAAACCCAGCAAACCCACTAGGGAAGAATCCAGAAAAAGATTTATCATTACTGGCTAAACCATCCACGCCTGGCCTCCCCTGGGCCTTATGCTCATGTGCACAAGCACCACAGACTCAACTCTCAAGGGCTCCATTACCGTTCTGGGTGAGCTTGGTGGAGCACACAAGGGTGGAGATGGAGAACACGTCCCGGGAGCTGACAGAAAGGCCCCCAACGCTGCTGGAGCTCCGGCTCAGAGTGGCTCCCTTGTTTTCCACGTGGTGTCGATAAGATGGAAGTGTCAGGTAAGCGCTGGCATCTTCCATCTTCTTGCTGTCTCCCTAGAAACAACACTTTGGTCACTACTCTAGGGCAAGGCACACAAAACCTGTAGTGGTTGCATTATATACACTATGAGGTAGGAAGTTCTAAAAGAGCGAGGAAATCACCGGAGAAGCAATATGAGACAGGGCTGTTTTCCCACAAAACAGGCAGGAATCCAAAATCACATTAACGGAAAGGGGTGGCTCTGCAAACCACATAAAGGGTTATAGGAGAACTGAACCTCACGGACCATAAATAATCCAATTTAAATTGTTAAGACAAAAAGAAAAGATAAGATGGCTACCAGCCTAATATAGGCAATCCATTCTAAACTAGAGATTAATGACAAAGACGGTAAGTCTGGATCTTCTCTGTCATTCAAGAAACCTTTGATTCATTCTTTGGCCTCTCTGGGTCATCTTTCTCATTCATAAATTGTGTCTCCTGTGTCATAGGGTTTCTCAGAAGGGTAGACATTATAGGAGGCCATACCGGGTCCTTACTCTGCAACAGGAGCTGTACCTGGTCTTTTTCTGCCTCAGTTCACCTCACTTAAGGCTCATAATCATTCAAAACATATCCTGCTCACCTCAGTTTGCAGATGAGGAAAATTAGAATTGCTGCAATTATGTAAAAACAAAACAAAACAAAACCAGTTGCCTCTGCTCCTCTGCCCCCAAGCTCACAGACAGGGGAAAAAAAAACAACTTTCAAGCCAAGATGTCCTCCAATGTGATGAAAGAGAAAACAGACGCTATAAAAGAAAGAAGCATTTTGAGAAAAGTAGAGACTCAGAGAAAAGGATCATGTGATGTGATTATGTTGAGTGTCCAACATGGGCATCAGAGCAATTGCAGCCTGAAAGCTGAGAACCTGAGATGAAGGTCTGGCCTTGCAGATCTCTTAACTATGCCATTTCATGTTTTGCCTTCAGCCCAGGGCTGATAGATGTATCCTTCTGTCCTGACAGTGGGAAACAATGCAGGGAAGATCCAAGAACACATTCTCTCTCTCTCTCTCTCT